>JAODPA010102437.1:0-20998 GCA_025585075.1 Nepenthes mirabilis | reverse complement strand
GGGGAGAAAAAAGAGAGAGAGAGGGGAGGAGATCTGCATCAGCAGGGCGGTGCACGGGTCAGCGGTGGCCGGCGACGGCCGTGCATGGCGGTGGCCGGCTAGGTAATGTGGTGGAGCAGCAGCAGCTGCTGCGAAAGCCCAGCGTGAGGAGGAACCGTGCAAAGGAAAAGAGGAGAAATGAAGGCCTTCAGGTCCGATTCCAAACTCGAGCTAGTTGGAGAAATGTAGAACACGTCAAGGCAAAGTGTTCTCGTACACACTATTTGTTCTCTTTTGATTTTTATTCGTTTTTCTTTGGGTATTTTCGTCTTCATACCCACCCAAAATGTGAAAATCATACAGTCCATGATTAATGTTGAATAAATATGTAGTTATTTGTCCAATTCATTGTCTGAATCGTTTGGTTTGGTATCACCAAACCCTAACCCACACCCAGATTCGGGATTCCCATTTTTCTTCATGTATTATGTTAAATTGACTTCAAAATATGAATCACTATGTCCCAATTATGCATATATATCAATCGGACGTCCGATCTCACAAGAATCGACTCATTCACAGCATCCGGATGCTCTAAAAAGCCCACTGTTACTATTCACCTGAGATAAAATGAAAAATTTGCATATTTCCACCCCATTTAATTGTTATGAAATTCATATCTAATTGTTCAAGTGGAAATGTAAGCTTCGGAATATGTGTATAAGCTCCGTTAGCAAGAGCATTGTTTTTCGGGAGGACCCTTAAGTGAATTCCATCTAATGTGGTAAGAAATTTAACTCTTCTCTACTAATTATGATATCTATGCATGTGAATCAAATTGTCAAAATGCTTAAGTCCAAGGAAAGATATGAATTGTACAAGTAATTGGAGGGAAATCCACAATATATGATATAATTGATTTGATCTCTCGGATGGAGATATGTGATTGAAATGTGATCACCCAAATGAAGATAATGCGAATGAATTATAGTGGATCCTCCATCCAAAGAATAAGTAAACATGAAACTAGGACCACAGACTTATATTCATTGGGTAGTATTCTTTGGCCGACCATTTCCATCATGGTGGAAATCCAAGGACTACTTTGGCCGTGTATCCTGACCGCTTATGAGAGTGGGTGATATCTGTGGCATACCCTAGGATACTACTATGGAAGAACGAGGAACTGCCCTGGTACCCTGAGGGAATGGGGCAATTATCGGCCGTCTACAGGCATCATATGTAGATGACACCCCGTCTGAGTCTAAGAATAAGCCTCATGGCTCTAGATCATGTGGAGTATCATGATCCTTTCCTCATCCTCATCCTCTCATATCATTTGCTAGTACGACCTATGTGGTGGCCCCGGACATATTCCATCACATACGGCCGCCGTCAAGCCTAACCTTTACAACATACAGGGTATAAATATTAACTAGGTGGTCATAAAAATCTTTCTTTCTTTCTTTTCTTCTGTTTTTATCTTGGATTACACATGCACAGGATCGCTTAAGGCCGAACTCCTTGAGTTGGCCATCAAAGTTTAACCTCACACCTGACTGGCCAATCATTAAGGCCGGTCGGTTACGAAGACCTTGATATGAATTGAGATGCTACTAGGAATGTCAAACTTCATTCTCCCATATAGTAATTACGGAAACATACTAATATCCATTAATTCTTTTACAGCGGAAATGTTTTACAAGTCTTTCCCAAAACATCAAAAGAAAATACATCAATTCCTTCACTCCTTTGCTGACCAGCTCCGCCAGCTATGCCGTCTAAGTACACCACATGACTCTATTCAACTTTATCCTTCATAAGCTTCTCACTATCTGAAAACCAGCAAAGTGAGCTACAAAGCCCAATAAGGTACCCACATGTAGAAAACATTAACATACATATCATCGGATCAAAGTAGAGGTCCATAGCATAAACTTAGCATGCGAAAATCACCATAACATTTCTTCTTAAGTTTGAAAATCTTTGTTCTTATTTTTTTTAGTGTCTTGTCTTTAACTTCAGAAAATTCATAAAACCGTGCGGAATTCTTATCATCTTTAGGGATCAGACAGGAGCGGACAATATCGAGGAAGGGTTGTGTGCTATCCCACAACCAAAGGCCGCATCCTCCTATTATACTCCCAGAGGCGGGCCATAATGCCTTTTATCCGGCATACAGGGCCGTAGTCCATAAACCTTGTGCCACCAGAAATTCCCCCTGCCCAGGGGTAGTCCTCCATTGTCACTCCAATATCCTTCATCTAATTTTAACAGCAAGCTTAATGGAAACTCGGTTCTTACTTCATATCATTCGATGGCCATCTATCATAGTTCAAAAGTCGAAAGTCGTAGAGTTTCACTTGCTGTCCGTATTACATATATTTTTCCTTGTTCTTGTAGCCTTTGTTCTTAATTTCAAACAATTAAAGTCCGTAGCCTTTCCTTTAACGTCTTAAAACTGAAGATCTTTTATCAAAGTGTCGAAGGTCTCATTCAGCAAAGCCGGAGGTCTTATGTCAAAAGCCAGAGGTCACTTATCACAAAAAAAATAGGAGGTCTTTTGTTATAAGGCCGGAGGTCTTTCATTATAAAGAAGGAGGTCTATTAAACATGCTATAGTTGGACATCTTAAAACATGATCATGGTCAGACTTCATGCATTTAAGTAAAATATCAAAACATCATGAAATAACCAGTACTTTTACATAAGCAAATAACTAGTCATCATCTGAATCATGCAATGATCAAACTTCATGCGTTCGAACACTATGAAATAACTGAACATCATTAGCTAGGCAAATAATTAGGGCTTCCTTTAAATAGGCATGATATACTTGCATTAAAAACATAAACTTAAAACGGTGAGTACACTTGCCTAAATCTCTTTACTTCGCCCTGGAATTCTTGGTTCCTTTACTAAGAAACTCGGCCAAGAGTCTCTTCCTAGCCTTTTTCCTTACACTCCCTAGTACTTATTTATGGGCCTTTGGTCTAACGGTAGTAGGTAGGGCAGGTAAACTACTCTAGGGGTGGTTGAAAGTCAGTTACCTACTTAGGCATGGTCTTCCTGACTTTACATTTTATAAGGCTTCATTATTTTCGGTCAACTAGCGTTGACCGGATGAGTTTCGTCTCATGTTTATCATCTCCGGAATTGGTCTTTGGAAAAGGTCTCCGAAAGACTTTCATTCTCCCTGAAAACCTTCTCATTTTACGTTTTCGGTCAACTGGCGTTGACCGGTTTAATTTCCCCTTTTTCCATCACATATTGCCTTCGGAATTGCGTTCAGCGCCTCCAGTATTGTCTCCGAAAAAACTCTTTAACTTCCTTCTGGAAATCCCCCCGGAAGTCATTGTCTAAGGTCTTCGGAAATATTCCCAAATGTTCTTCAAAAATCACGTCTTAGTTCTCTTCGGAATTGTCTCTAAAATTATTATCTAAGGTATCTGTCTAAGGTCTCCGGAAGAATTGTCTCCACTTCTCATTTCCCAAATTCACACAATCGTCTTCGAAAATTGCGTTCACCGTTTTCGGAAGCCTCCTTAATGGTCTCCGGAAAGCACTCATTAATCGTCTCTAGAAGTCTCTCACTTTTCCGTCTCCGGAGATTAAGGTCTCTGAAATTTTAGCCTTTAGTAACAATGTCTATGGTGATTAAGGTCTTCAAAAACTTTAGCCTCTAACTTCAGTGTCTCCGGATATCTAGGTCTTTGAAAACTTTATTCTCTACACGTCTCTTGAATTCACTGTTTCTACTTGTTTTCTAAGATCAAGGTCTCTGGAAAAACTTGCGCTTATTGAAACTTGGTCAATATTGTGTTTTGGTAAGTTGGGTTATACGACAGTCGGCCTTCATGGTTTTAACACTTTCGGCCTCCTTCTTTCCTTCCGGTCAATTCGTGTTGACCGGATAGCTTTCCTTCACGTTTCCGGTCAACTAGCGTTGACCGGTTACGTCTTCCCCTCACATTTTCCGGTCAACAGGCGTTGACCGGATCATATTTTCCTTCACCTCTTTGCCATTCTCTTGACACAAAAGAATTTAGTCCTTATATTTTCGATGACAGGAGATCTTAAAAATTTGGTACATTATAATTTTCCCCCACTTATAAAAATTTTGTCCTTGAAATTTTAAATGCAGTTATTAACCTCAAGAAAACAAGTGGGGATACTTGCTCCGAATCTCTTCCTCTCATTCCCAAGTTGCTTCTTCAGGTGAGTAATTCTTCCATAGTACCTTTATCAAGGAGATTGATTTTGTACGTAGCCTTTGTTCCTTTCGATCCAAAATTTGCATCGGTTCCTCTACATAGGATAAGTCCTTGTCAATTGTCAAAGGCTCAAACTCAACCACATACGCAGGATTATGGACATATTTCCTAAGCATTGATACATGAAACACATCATGTACTTCCGCTAAGCCTAGTGGTAGCACTAGTCTGCAGGCCACCTCTCCGATCCTTTCTGAAACCTCGAAGGGGCCAATAAATCGTGGCTTCAACTTTCCTTTTACCCCGAATCTGGATAAGAAAATTTCAGTCATCGAGTCATTATAATCCGGTCAACGTAAAATATTGACCGAAAGGCGTGATCCGGTGTAACGGTCTAAATTCTAGAACATTGAAAATTTTAATCTTTATAATCTGGTTAATGCCAGTTGACCGAAAAAAGGTAATAAGAAAAGTAAATCAGCCTTAAGACAAAATCAAGTCCGAAAAAGAAGTCCGGATTTCCTTGATAAAAATTAAGTCTGGCAAAAAAGTCTGGATTTCCTTGATGAAAATCAAGTCTGGAAAAGAAGTCCGAATTTTCTTGATGAAAATCAAGTCTGGCTTTTATTTGATAAAGAGAAGTTCAGCTTGCCCTTAGTATAAAAGGAGTTTGGATCCAGCCCCATTCCTCATCAAGACCAGCCACTTTAAAGGAAATAGAAACCGGCCTTGAACATATTATGAAATCAAGTTGTTTTAAAGGCTGGAGTGGCTTTGTGTGTTGGAGGCCGGAGTAAAAGTTGACAAATCCGGTCATTAGATATTGACCGAAAGTCTTATAGATGAAAATGAATATGTTTACATTAGAAAGCTAAATTCTGTGAATCGGGAATTAATTGAAAAATCTTAATTCCATTGGGAGCAGTTAACTAGGAATTAATGATCTAATTAATAATGAAACTTTTTAAAAATAAATAAGAAACATTTCTCCTGTACTACCAATCATTAATAATGGTCATCATTAATAAGAAATATTTTCCCTATATTACCAATCATTAATAAGAAATATTTTCTCTATACTACTAATCACTAATGAGGGTTATCATATCCAAAGGCCTATAAATAAGAACTAGAAGAATGAGAAGGAGACACGTAATAGAGTTACTAGTAACAGAAGGCCAAAAGATCATGGCAAAGTAGGAGAAACCTAGGCAAGATACTCACCTCTGTTGTCAAGTTCATGATTATGCATGATTTCTATGATAGTATATTTGATATTATATGAACTTATATGATGTTTATTATGTTCTTTTCATATCTAATGCTTAAAGTGTGATTATTTATCGATAATTTCATGTTTATGGAAAAGACTTCATGATGTTCGATTTTGTATGATTATCTGTCAATTTATATAAACTTTGATAATTGTATGTTTTTGAAGAAAAAGTACTCTACTTTTGAGAAAAGTACTCCGCCGTTTGAGAAAAATACTCTGCCTTTGAAAAAGAGCTCTGTCTTTTTAAAGAAAAAGTACTCCGTCCTTTTATGAAAAAGAACTCCGTCCTTTTACGAAAAAGAGCTCCGTCCTTTTACGAAAAAGAACTCCGTCCGTTTAAAAATCACTCCGATTTTAGAGCTCCGGATTTTACAGAAAGATCATTCCGGTTTTAAGAACTTCGGATTTCAGAAAAGAACTCCGCCTTTTGAAAAGAACTCCGGCATTGTAAAAGAACTTCGGCTTTGATTTTAAAGAACTCTGACTTTTTGAGCTTCGGATTTTAAAAGAAATAGAACTCTGGCTTTTAGAGCTTTGGATTTTAATGGAATTTGAACTCCGGTTTCTGTACTTCGGCTTTTGTTGAAAAAGAGCTCCGACTTTTGAACTCCGTCTTTGAGAAAAGAACTTCGGCTTTAAGATGATTAAAGGATACGGACTTCAATTGATGAAGTTAAGAACAAAGGCTTTAAGAACAAGAAAAATGTATTAATCCGAACAACGAGTGGAACTCTATAACTTCCGACTTTTGATCTGTGATGTATGGCCATTAAAGGACAAGAACTATGAACCAAGTCTCCATTAAACTTGCTATTAAAGATAGATGAAGGATATTGGAGTGACACTCGAGTATTGCCTCCTGGGCCACGGGAGGGAACCTTTTGGTGGCATAAGACTTATGGACTACGGCCCCATATGCAGGGTTAAAGGCATTACCTCTCGCTCCGGGGAGCATAATGAGGGGATACGGCCTTAGGTTGTGGGGTTACACACAATCCGTCCTCGATATTGTCTGCTCCCGTCTGGTCCCTAAAGATGATAAGAATTCTCAATGGTTTTTATGAGTTTTCAGAAGACAAGATAGTAAGAAAAAAACTAAGAAAATTCCAAACTAAAGAAGAAAAGACATGATGATTTTCGTATGCTAAGTTATGTTTATTTCTATATATATATGTTTATGTTCTCTATTTTCTACATGTGAGTATTTTCCTGGGCTTTGTAGCTCACTCTTGTTATTTTCAGATGACGAAAGGCTCATGGAGGACGAAATTGAGTAGAACCTTATGGTGTAGCCAAATAGTTCGGTTGGCCAGAGCTGATTAAATGAAGAGCTTAATTTTATTTTCTTTTGATGTTTTGAGAAAATTGTAAAATGATTCCATTGTTTATGACTTTATGGATGTTGTTAGTATGTTTCCGTAATTTTCTTTATGGTTAATGTTATTGAAAGTTTTGGTAAGCATCTCAAACTTTCAGGTCCAGCTAAATGTTGGCCGGCCTGGTGTGAAAATTATCAGAAGGCCAACTCATGTAGTTCGGCCTCAGTCAATCCTGTGTAAAAGAAAAGAAAAATTTTTATATCCATATTTATTATTTATTTTTTAGACCTGACGGAGACTTTATTGATGTAATTAAGTACGGGCCATCACATCCGGTCAACATAAAAGGTTGACCGAAAAACGTGAATGGATGGAAGGACGGAGTGGCTTGTGTATTGGAGGCCGGAGTAGATTATGGAAAGGCCAAAGATGATAATCCGATCAATGAGTGTTGACCGGATATCACGTAGAAGGAATTGAATGTGTTCACATGAGAAAGCTAAATTCTGTGAATCAGGAAATAATTAAGAAATCTAAAACCTGTTAAGTTCAGTTAACCAGGAATTTATGAACTTCTTGAAAATGTAAAACCATTAATGATATAATTAATAAGGGAATTTTGAGAAAATGTAGAAGCCATAAATAAGAAACATTCTCCTTGGATTTGCCAAATGACAAAACATTTCCCCTGTATTGCTAATCATTAATACTAGTCATCAGACTTAAGGCTTATAAATATGAACCAAAGGAGTAAGAAAAAGGCATGCAATAGAATTTCTAGTAAATGGAGGCCAAAAGATCAAGGCAAGTAGAAGAAACCCAGGCAAGATACCCACTCCTGTTTTTAAAGTTCATATTTATGCATGTTTGTTACGTAAGTATATGATATTCTTATGAAATTATGTACGTATGATGTATGTTTTGTTTTTGTGATTATTGTTCTTAATCGCATCTTTAAAAGAAACTCTGTTATTCATGAAGTTCGGCTTTGTTCTGCTTGGAAATATGATTATTTGTTAATTGATATGAACTTCGATAATTACATATTTAAAGAAAAGAGCTCCGCCTTTTGAAAAAAAAGTACTCCGTCCTTTTGATGAAAAAGCACTCCGTCCTTTTTGATGAAAGAGTACTCCATCCTTTAAAGAAAAATCACTCTGGTTTTAGAGCTCCGGATTTTAAAGAAAAATCACTCCGATTTTAGAGCTCCGGATTTTAAAGAAAAAGCACTTCGGTTTTAAAGCTCCGGTTTTTTAGAAATCCAGATTTAAAGGAACTCCAACTTTTAAGAACTTCGGATTTCAGAAAAGAACTCTGCCTTTGAAAAGAACTCCGGCTTTTTATGTAAAAGAACTCCGACTTTTTATGTAAAAGAACTCCGGCTTTGTAATGAACTCTGGATTTGACAAAAGAACTCCGGCTTTTGGAACTCCGGCCCTCTGTATGAAAAAGAACTCCGACCTATTTATATGAATAGGGAAAATGCATGTAATCCAGACAACGAGTGGAACTCTACGACTTACGACTTTCGACTTTCAAACTATGATGAATGACCACTAAAGGACAAGAACTATGAACCGAGTCTCCGTTAAACTTACTGTTAAAGATGGATGAAGGATATTGGAGTGACTCTCGAGGCTTGCCTCCTGGGCCACGGGAGGGGACTTTTGATGGCATAAGAACTTTGGACTACGGCCCCGTATGCCGGGTTAAAGGCATTACCTCCCGCCTCGGGGAGTATAATGAGGGGATACGACTTTAGGTTGTAGGGTTACACACAACCCATCCTTGATGTTGTCCGCTCCTGTCCAGTCCCTAAAGATGATAAGAATTTTCAATGGTTTTATGAGTTTTCAGAAGACAAGATAATAAGAAAAAGACTAAGAAAATTCCAAACTAAAGATATGATGATTTTCGTATGCTAAGTTATGTTCACTTATATATATATGTTTATATTCTCTGTTTTCTACATGTGAGTATTTTGTTGGGCTTTGTGGCTCACTCTTATTATTTTCAGATGACGAAAGGCTCATGGAGGACGAAGTTTAGTAGAACCTTTGGTGTAGCAAAATAGTTCAGTTGGCTGGAGCTGATTAAATGAATAGTTTAATTTTATTTTCTTTTGATGTTTTGAGAAAATTATAAAATAATTCCGCTATTTATGACTTTATAAATGTTGTTAGTATGTTTCTGTGATTTTTTTTATTGTTAATGTTATTGAAAGGTTTAGTAAGCATCTCAGACTTTCAGGTCCGGCTAAATGTTGGCCAGCTTGGTGTGAAAATTATCGGAAGGCTAACTCATGAAATTCAGCCTTAGTCAATCCTGTGTAAAAGAAAGGAAAATTTTTTATGTCCATATTTATTATTTATTTTTAGCCCTGACGGCGACTTTATTTGTGTAATTAAGTACGGGCTGTCACAGCATTTTAATCGAAACTTTAGTTTTGAATGGCTCAATTACAACTTACCATCGCTATCACAACCTAGCATCACAATTCCTTTACCGAGCTCAGTCAAAATCCCAACATAAATTTTCAAACCACAACAAATCTTCAAGAGCGGGATACTATACATTCTCACCAATTCATTGGTATGTTCTCAATTTGACATTTCCATAAGACATACATTCCATTCTGAACACCCAAGTTATATGGTAACCTTGATTAAAACCAATTCTAAAATACTCATATCATAGAAATAATCCTCACAGATCCTCAATGCACCACAAACTAGTTACCATAGGTTTGGTACAATTTCAGATCATTACCCAGAATCTCAAGTCTTTAACAATTAATAGCCTCAAAATCTCAAAGCCCCATCGCTAAGGAACCTCAGATCTCGTTAGCATACCAATGAGCAAACTAGTTCAACCTGAACACATCACCTGTAATCTCCATGGATGGACCATTTTGATTACCCTAAAACAAGACCATAGAACTTCTCGCTTCCAACTTCAAAACTTCCATATTTCAGACACAATCTGTTTCTCTACTTAGGAATGCAATACCCCATTACTCTAAGCAATTGAGCTTACCCATAGGTTCACTCTCAGTATCAAAGCTAAAGATTTTTAACATTCACAATCAGTATCGATATTCATTCCTCTTTCAAGATACCGAAATTCATCTATATAATCTTTAAATAGGTCTATCCGCTTACAGAATCCCAAGGTCGACTTTAGTATAACATAACCACAAATTCTCCCAAGACAAGGCTATCACTCGAAACTGTATCCATAATTTCTTAAATAGAGACTTCTAATTATTGATTTCAATCAATGGAAGAAAAATCTCTTAACTAGGAATTCCTCATTCACTTAACCCAGGGCATCGATCCACAAGTGATATGGAAAAGTATAATTCTAAAGTTTCCTTAACAATATTAGGGTATATCATTATAATCCTAAAACAGATTCAGTTGCTTGTGTTCTCTAAAGGTTACCTTTTTGTCATAACATAACCACTTGTAATCCTTGAGATTATTAGATTAGAATTATCTCCAAGACAATTCTATAATTCTCAAGTGGGGACTTCTGATATCAACTATCAATCTTGACATCCACCTTGCTCCAAAAGATGCCAAAATTTACCATTTTACAGTTCCTAAACTTTTAGATTTGCAAAGCATTAATCACCTCCAAAGCAATATTCGTAATTCCTCCAAGTAAGGCCTCATCGCAAAGCTCCACTCATGGCAAAACAATTTCAATTTATATGCTCCTCCCCCAGTTCACTTGAGGATAATTACCGAGTGATGCAGAAATAACAAAGTTCCAAACTCTCTCAAGGGTATTATCTACAAATCCTCAAGGTAAAAACCTTATCACAAAATTTCAATTACTGATAAAATAATTTTAAATTGCAGACTCCTTCCCCACTTTGCTTGTGGGTGATTACCAACTGATGCAGAATAATAAAATTTCAATCCTTCTTAAGGGCATTACTGCCTTCATTGACTTACTCAACTCATTAATCCATCATACTTTTCGGAGGTCTCAAAGCATCCTCAACGGCGCTAAACTAATACCCTTCCGATTTCATACAGTTCCTTAAGGACTAGTTTAATTTTTAATTTCCTCCAAACCGCTCATTAAAATAGATTGGCTTGGTCTTACTCTCCAGATACATATGTTCCTCAAAACTTTCATAACTAGATTCTCAAACAGTCATTTACTGACTTCAAAAAGGGCGGTCCATTTTCTAATTACACTCAACGACTGTTTCCTAATTCGATTAACCTTGCCTCTCATTTAGAATGCATAACCCAATTGCAAGGCATTATATCCTCTCAATGTAAATTACACAAATATCCTCGAATATCTTTTCAACACTAAAAGGATTCCCACCACAGAAAGATCAATTCTAGATCATCAACTCCACTTATTTGCCATATCAATCAAATGAAACAAATATTCCTTCTTCCAGTCGAATACTCATCTAACTACTTGTCACAATTTCCAGTTACCGACAAAATTTCAGCATTTAGCAACATAGTATTTCATTGTCAAGCTAATTTATTCATTCCAGTCAGACCACTAAACTTTTCACAAGAATCTGACTAAAACAAAACCTAGGAGCCTCACCGTGATCAACCTCAAACAAATTCACACGGGTTCTCTTTTTAGGCTTTTATTGTAAGTATCTGGATTTAGGAACTTAATAATGATGAGGTGATTAGTATGTTAATGATCAATACTAGGCTTATGGAATGAATAAGGTTTGGTATCAGAAGAAAAATCGAGAAAATTTGGGTTTGTGCTGCTGAAGCACTGCTAGCAGGCTTGCGCCTATTGCGCGCTCGAGCCGTGGCTCGAGCGTATTTTCCAGTAGCTATCCCGCCCGCTGGCCGCTCGAGCAGAAAAACCAGTAGCAGGGCCGCTCGCTTCCCGCTCGAGAGACGCTCGAGCGGGGGAAGACCCGTGGCGAGCCTCGTTCGAGCGGTGCGCGTAGTATAAATACGCAATCCTCCCTCTCTCTTCTCATTTTGCACGGGCTTAGGGTTTTTAGAGAGAGAGAGGGCGTCGGTTTTAGAGAGAGAAGAAGGGAGATCGAGTCCCGGGAGTCCAGATCCGTCCAAGAGCCAGATTTATGTAGTTCTTTGTCCGAATCATGTCCGATCCGCCCGGTTTGGTTTCACCGAAAAATTGGGGATTTCTCATTTTATGGCCGTGTATCATGAAATTGACCTCAAAATGTGAATCCCCACGTCCCAATGATGCATCTATATCGGCCACGGGTTCGATTTTGCACGTTTCGACCCGTTTGCGGTGTCTGAGCCCTTTAAATTGGCCCTGACACTGTTCACCCGAGACCGAAGGTGGAAAGTGCATATTGTCACCTTCGTAAAATGTTGAACTGACCCTAGAATATGAACCCCCGTGTTCCAATTGTGTGTACGTATCGACCGGATGCCGAATCCCGCCAGATTTGACCCATTCGTGGCATCCGAGAGCCTTAAAAGTTCCCCATTGTGGATAATCATAATATGAATGGGAAGTTGCATACTTCCACCCTCGTGATGAGTTAAATCCGACCCAAATGTGAAAGCTTGTGTACAAAGAGTGTGTACGAATCCACCGGACGTCCGATTTCCAAGTATCGAATCGTGTACGGTGTCTGGGTGTTCAAAATGAGATCCGATCATGATCACCCAAAATGAAATGAGAAATGTAAAGTGATATGCCTTCAAAATTGTTGTGAAAGTGACATTTAACTGATTAAACGTAAATGTAAGCCCCGAATGTGAATCTGTGTGCTGGAGGCAAGGGAATGAGTCTCAGAGGTTTCAAAGTGACTTGTGATCGTCTGAGGTATGAAATCTAATCTCTGTTGTGAACTTGGAATGATTTATTGTGAATTAAGGGAATTGAGTCCCACCAATTGTGAATAAGGGAATTGAGTCCCATCGGATATTGAGAATCGTGACGTGAATGGAAGGGAGTCCACATTGTGCTTGTGATGATATAATCTCCTGGATTGAGATGTGTGTGATGAGATGATCTACCGGTTGGAGATCTTGTGATGGGAATGAGATTTCCCGAGATGTGATTGTGTGTGGCAAATGTGGGTTTCCCTCTCCAAGTGTTGAACCTAATCTTGAAACTAGGACCCTGAGTCGTATGGGTAGTATTCTTTAGTATACCACGTCCATCGCGATGTGAACCTGAAGAATACTTGGCCACGTATTCCGACCGCTCGTGGGAGTGGGTGATGTATGTTGTACGCTTTAGGAAACTACTATGGAAGAACGAGGATTGCCCTGGTCCCCGGGGGTGTGGGGCGTGTCGATCGACGCTACATATTGAGATGTAGTCGTCTTGGTGATTGTTGCATGGATGCAACCGAGGGTCGTGTACTACCGAACTAAAATAGTAGTCGTGGCTTTAGAATGTGTAGCGAATACATTCCTGTCCTCGTTCTCTTGCACCGTTGGTTAGTACAATGACAGACCGGATTATTCTCCATTGAATAACCTTCGTCAATGGCTAAAGACACTCTAAAGCCCATAATTAACCCATGGACTCTACAGAAAATTCGGCAGAGTTTCCTCTGCAACTGGACGAAAACCAAACGGTACAACCTGTTCAAAGATCCTGTACAAGCACACAACTAATCAAAAGGCTTAACTCAAAGCCTACAACACACCACACAGGATCACACATCTGTCATATCACCCATGGCTCCAATACAGTACACTACCTACTATACTGGATCTAGAGAGATGCCATCTAAATGAAACAAAACTCCAAACATCAATACAGATGCGGAAGCATAACTAAATCCTCATAAATGCGGAAACATAAACAAATCACAAAAATAACAATAATGAGCCACGCTCAACCCTGAGTGGCCATCCGATCCAACTCTATATCCCAATCTTCTGATCACACGCCGTCCAGCCAATCACATTAAGCAAGCCTTTCTCCTTACTCTATCTATCCGATGTCAGCTAAGTGTTCTCATCTGAAAGGAAATAACAATAACAGTAAGAGCTAACAGCTCAGCAAGTATAATCATAATCACATCTCCAAGACATGTACAAGAAATGAAATAGGAGGAAATACAAGTACTCTCCATAATCAAGAAACAGGAGAGGGAATAGGAAACATTTGGAATCACTTGGTTCTCACTGTTCTCATGGTTACACTATTTGGTCATCATTTGGAATCACTAGATTCCCACGATTATATCTTGAATAACGGGATTCACACGTTTTCATCTTGAATATCATTCATTTTCATTATTAAATCATCTTTGTGGACCCCGGCTAGTAGACCGTACTAACCAACGATACGAGAGAACGAGGATAGGAATGTGTTCACTACACATTCTAAAGCCACGGCTACTATTTTAGGTCGGTAGCACACGACCCTCGTTGCATCCATGCAACAATCATCACAGACGACTACATCTCAATATGTAGCGTCGACAGACACACCCCACACCCCCGGGGTCCAAGGCAATCCTCGTTCTTCCACAATAGTTTTCTAAAGTGTACCATAGTCATCACCCGCTCCCACGAGTGGCCGGAATACGTGGCCAAGTATTCCTCGGGTTCACACCGCGATGGACATGGTATACTAAAGAATACTACCCATACGACTCAGGGTCTTAGTTTCAAGATTAGGTTCAACACTTGGAGAGGGAAACTCACATTTGCCACACACAATCACATCTCGGGGAAATCTCATTCCCATCACAATCATCTCCAACCGAGAGATTACATCATCAATCACATCTCCATCCAAGAGATTACATCATCACAAGCTCAATGTGGATTCCCTTCCATTCACGTCACGGTTCACAATATCCAATGGGACTCATTTCCCTTAATCACAATCCATGGGGCTCAATTCTCTTAATCCACAACAAGTCATCCAAGTTCATGAGAGAGATTAGATTCTTACCTCCGATGATCACATATCACTTTGGAACCTCCGGGACTCATCCCTTGCCTCCAGCACACGGATACATGTTTCGGAGCTTACATTTGCATTAAATCAGTTAAATGTTACTTTCACAACGATTTTGAAGGTATATCACTTTACATTTCTTATTTCATTTTGGGTGATCATGATCGGATCTCATTTTGAACACCCGGATGCCGTACACGGTTCGATATTTGGAAATCAAACGTCCGGTGGATTCGTACACACTCTTTGTACACAAGATTTCACATTTGGGTTTGATTTAACTTATCATGCGGGTGGAAGTATGCAATTTCCCATTCATTTTCGGATTATCCACAATGGGGAATGTGAGGTTCCCAAATCAAAAATAGAATTAACATGAGGCTAGGAAGATCTCTCTACATAATATTAGAATATTAGATGATTAAATGTATGTATTAGAAGAACTTGGTAAAAATCTTGGAACTTTTAATATTGAAAACACCACCCGTAGCTCCCCCGCTTGCCTCACGCTCGAGTCCGCTCGAGCTGAAAAACCAGTAGCCTCCCCGCCTGATGCGTGCTCGAGCCCCGCTCGAGCGCATGTTCCAGAATCTTCTAGAACCTTTCGGAAAGCTCCCGCGCTCGCTAGCCGCCTGAGCAAATTTTCCAGAACCTTCCGGAAAGCTCTCGCACTCGCTGGCCGCTCGAGCGGAAAGAACCAGAACCGGCCACTCGCTGCTCGCTCGCCGGGCGCTCGAGTGGCCCGACGACTATAAATATGCGTCCAGCCATTTGCGAGAGGAGTCCGGGAGAGGAAGAGAGAGAGAAAGAGAGAGAGGAGGAGCCACATGAAGAAAAAGGAAGGAAAATGGAGGCTTTCGAGCCCGATTCCGAGTTCAAGCTAGTTGGAGAACATGTGGAGCACATCGAGGCAAGTGTTCTCATACTCACTGTTTGTTCCCTTATAATTTTTATTCATTCCCCATTGGGTATTATCAGCTCGATACCCACCCAAAATGTGAAGAAAATGCATAGCCCATAATTTATAATGAACATGTAGCCTTTTGTCCAAATTATGGTCCGAATCGACCGGTTTGGTACCACCAAACCCTAACCCCACGCCAAATTCGGGTTCACTATTTTCCCCTTCAAATTATGTTAATTTGACCTCAAAATATGAATTACCACGTCCCAAATATGTATACATATTGACCGGGTGTCCGATTTCACAAGAATCGACCCGTTCACGGTGTCCGAATCCTCAACTAAATGCTGTCACTGTTTATACGAGAATAAGAAGGAAAATGACATGTTTTATCTTCCTTTAAGTATCATGAAAATTATGACTAATTGTTTAAATATAAATATAAGCTTCGGATTGAATCTATGTGTACCACTTGCAATGAAACGGGCACCGGTGGACTCCAAAAATAATTTCGGCTCAATGAGGTGAGAAATTCTAAAGGTATCGCTTGAATTCAAATTGAATCATTAAGGGGAAGAAGTTCAAAGAAAAATAAGAATCGTATAAGCAATCAAAGGAAATCCACATGACATTACAATGTGAAATGCTTAAGTTCCCAAGCAAGATAAGAAACGAATGCCCAAGTAAAATGAGAAACGAATGAGTAAACAGAGGGAAGTCCACAATGTGATATGAATGATGGAACCTCCCAAATGGCGGGAGATATGATACATGAGATACGGTGGACTTTCCCTCAAATGAATATGGAAATAGAATCATGAAACTAGGACCATGGACTTTTAGATGGGTAGTATTCTCTGGCTTGACACGTCCATCACGGTATAAACCCGAAGAATACTTGGGCCATGTATTCTGGTCGTTTGTGTGTAAGCGGGTGGTGTCCGTGTCACGCCTTAGGATACTATTGTGGAAGAACGAGGACTGCCCTGGTACCCCGGGGGAATGGGGCGATTTACTGCACGATGTGCACGACCCCCCGGATGGGTCGTAAAAGATAATCCCTCACGGCCTTAGATCATGTAGAGTATCATGATCCTTTTCTCGTTCTCTCGCATCGTTTGCTAGTACGACCTACTAGCCCTGGTCCGCAAAGATTAACGTAACTTGATAAAGGATGTTCAAATGGTAACTAAAGGTTTCAAAACATGATGAATGGCAAATCGATACTTCTAAATGGGTTTCCTTGTATTGAATGCATGTCGCCTCCTCTTCTTCCTTAACGTATCTTTACTGTTCAACAGTGATGTATGTTTACGCTTGCTGGGATTTTAGCTCACGCTCACTATCTCTCCTTTCAGATGAGAATGCTATAATGCGCGACAAGGCTAAGTGAGTTGTAAAAGCGAGATAAGCAACCTGATCTCTTGTACGGAGCTTGAAGACTTAGATTGATTACTCAAAGGACAGGGGATGGTATCTCAGGAATTCCAAAGGTATATTATGTGTATTTGGATGAATAGTTCAGTTTCTTGTATATTATGGTTTCATGCTTCCGCAAGCTACTTATTGAGGTTATTATTTGGGTATCCTTTAGTAGGCATCCTTTCCGAGCCAGCGTTGTACCTAAGTTATGACATCGGTGCCACCGGAGGTGTTATGGTGGCTATGTAATCCTGTGGTTTGTTGATATATATATTGTGTGTGTATCCGATTTACAAACAAAATTCTACCTAATTTTTTGTAGAAATTTATAATATCAATTATGGGCATTAGTGGATGTAACTATTGATGGAGGGTTATTTAAGAAAATAACCCGGTTCATCACAGGGAACTTTTAAGGCTCCCGGATGCCACGGACAGGTTAAATCTTGCGGGATTCGACATCCAGTCGATATATACACAAAATTGGAACACGAGGATTCACATTCTAGGGTCATTCCATCATTTTACGAAGGTGACAACGCGCAATTATCACCTCCAGTCTCGAGTGAACAGTAACAGCGCCCGTTTAGAGCGCTCGGACGCCGCGAACGGGTCAAAACGTGCGAAATCGAACCCGCGGCCGACATATATTCATCAATGGGACGTGAGGATTCATATTTTGGGGTCAATTTCATGATACACGGCCGGAAAACGGGAAATCCCCAATTTTTTGTGGGTTAGGGTTTCGGTGAAACCAAACCGGGCGGATCGGACACGATTCGGACAAATAACTACATATTCTTAGACCTCAAGGCATGCGTTTCATGGTTCTAACGTTCACCGTGGGTATTGACGCAAAATACCTAATGAAAATACATAAAACATCGAAAGAGAATGAGAAGTGGGTATGAGAACACTTGTCTCGACGCGTGCTTTCACTTTTTTACCTGGCTCTCGGACGGAATCGGACTCCCGGGCTCGATCTCCCTTCTTCTCTCTCTAGAGTCGCCCCTCTCTCTCTCTAAAACCCTTGACCGATCAGAAAATGAGGGAGAAGGGAAACTCAGCGCGTATTTATACTACACGTGCCGCTCGAGCGGGCAGCGAGCGGCCTCGCTTCTGGTTTTTCCACTTGATAGGAGGGCTTGAGCACTCGGAGGGCGCCGGTCTACGCCGCGGCAAGCTAGCAGCAAGCGTACGCCGCGTTTTCGCCGTTCGGGACCCGTTTTGACCATTCTAACCCAATCTTTCACATCCTAGGGCCTTTTCCTTGATTATATAACCTTAATAAGCCACGATTATCATGCTTTAAAACCCAAAATCATATTATTAAAGTTATATAACTCGGTTTACAGTTTTCGTTCCCGATTTACCGATCATGGCTCTTTGAGCTGTTCATCCGATTCCTCTCATACCTTTTGACCATGGTACACCCATATTAACTTAATTTCCCTATAATTATTATTTCCTTAACTCAAAACCTCTCAAGTACGGTCTACTAGCTGGGGTCCGCAAAGATGATGAAATAATGAAAATGAATAATGCTCAAGATATGAACCGCGAGAACTATGTGAAACAAGTGATTCAAGATGTAGTCATGAGAACTGTGTGAATCTAGTGGTTCGAGATGAACCGTGTGACCTGTGGGAAGCTAGTGATTCCAAATGATGACCAATCAGTGTAACCTTGTGAATCGTGCGAATCAAGTGATTCCAGTTGTTTCCTGTTCCCTCTCCTGTTTCTTGGTTATGGAGAGTATATGTTTCCTTTCCTTGTTTCAGTTCTTGTACACGCCTTGGAGAATTGTTTATGATTACATTTGCTGAGCTTTTAGCACACTCTTGCTGTTGTTTTTCCTTTCAGATGCGAACACTTAGCTGGCGCCGGATAGTTAGAGCAAGGAGAGGCTTGCTTGATGTGATTGGCTGGACGGCGTGTGATCAGAAGATTGGGACATAGAGTTGGATCGGATGGCCACTCAGGGTTGAGCAATGCTCATTATTGTTATTTATGTGATTTGTTTATGCTTCCGTAGATTTTGATGATTTAGTTATGCTTCCGCGTCTGTATATATATGTTTTGAGTTTGGTTTCATTAGATGGCATCTCTCTAGATCTAATATAGTAGGTAGTGTACTGTATTGGAGCCATGGATGATATGGAAGATGTGTGATCTTGTGTGGTGTGTTGTAAGCTTTGAGTTAAGCATTTTGATTAGTTGTGTGCTTGTACAGGATATTTAAACAGGTTGTACTGTTTGGTTTTTGTCCAGTTATAGAGGAAACTCTGCCGGATTTTTTGTAGAGTCCATGGGTTAATTATGGGTGTGAGGTTCCCAAATCAAAAAAAAAGAATTAACATAAGGGTAGAAATATTTCTTTACATAATAATAGAATATTGGATAAATATTAGAGGAACTTGGTAAAAATCTGGGGACTTTTAATGAAGAAAATGCCACCCGAAGCTTTCCCGCTCAACACATGCTCGAATTCACTCAAAATAGCCGCTGCTTGATGCATGCTCGATCCTCCGCACAAGCCGAAACAAAAAAAGTCCAGCCGCCTGATGCATGCTTGAGGCCGGCTCGAGCCAAAGTAACCAGTAGCTACTCCGCCTGAAGCGCGCTCGAAGCCCGCTCGAGCGAAGCTTCCAGAACCCTCCAGAAATCTCTAGCGCTCGCCTTCCGCTCGAGTAGAGCTCGATCGGATATTCCAGAAGCTTCCAGAAGGCTCCCGCGCTCGCTGGCCACTCGTTTCCGGAAAGTTCTAGAACCGGCCGCTCGCCTGGCGCTCGCTGAGCACTTGAGCGGCCGGGCGACTATAAATAGGCGGGCAGGCCAGCAGCCAGTAGGCGCGAGGGAAGAGGGGGAAAGAAGAGAAGAGGAAGAGAGAGAGAGGAAGAGAGAGAAAGAAAGAGGAGGAGCCACGCAAAGAAAAATAGAAGAAACGGAGGCTTTCGAGTCCGATTTCGAGATCAAGCCAGTTGGAGAAAATATGGAGCACATCGAGGCAAGTGTTTTCATACTCACTATTTGTTGTACTATGATTCTTAATTATGTATTATCGTTCCAATACCCATCCAAATTATGAAAATTATATAGCCCATGATTAATGATGAAAGTCTAGCCCAAGATTAATGATGAAAGTCTAAGAAATGAATCACCACATCCCGACCATGCATACATAATAAGCCGGACGATCGATCTCATGAAATTCTATTCGTTCACAATGACCGGATCCCTTAAAACGAAATGTTATTCCGGTTCACATGAAGTAAATGGAAAATATGCATCCCCTGTTATAAAAGTGATGACTAATGAGCATTTGAATTCGTAAAATTTAGAAACGGGCTTCGGAGGACCCCAATGTGATTGGCTCATCAACGGTAAAGAATGCCAATTCCTCTTGAATACTGTTAATCATGCTTAAAAGTTGAATTCCGAAAAATGCTAAAGTCTCCAAGTGAAGATGAGCACGAATGGGAAAATGAAATGGAAGGAAGTCCACAATGGCTATGTGATTGATGAAACCTCCCGTGTGGCGGGAGATATGATATATGAGATACCTCCCGTGTGGTGGGAGATATGATGTATGAGATATGGTGGACTTTCTTTCAAAGGAGTTACAGAACATAAAATCATGAAACTAGGACCATGGACTCTTAGACGGGTAGTATTCTCTGGTTTGACACGTCCATCATGGTATGAAGCCGAAGAATACTTGGGCCACGTATTCTGATCGCTTGTGTGTAAGCGGGTGGTGTCCGTGTCACACTTTAGGATACTATTGTGGAAGAACGAGGACTACCCTAGCACTCCGGGGGAATGGGGCGATTTACGGCACGATGTGATGTGCATATGGCACGATGTGCACGACCCCCCGGAGGGTCGTTAAAGATAATCCCTCACGTTTACGGCCTTAGATCATGAGGAGTATCATGATCCTTTCCTCGTTCTCTCGCATCGTTTGCTA
>JAODPA010102426.1:0-21001 GCA_025585075.1 Nepenthes mirabilis | reverse complement strand
TGGAGTCGCTTAGAGGTCGGGCAGTCAAACTGGAACTTACATGCAATGGTAGTAGTAAGAGACTAATGGCGGCACTTTCCATCTCTATAATCGTCCCTCCGATCTCTGACTTGCATCAACATCGGCCCTACGCGCAATTTTTCCCTCGTATCCCACAGCAATTCCCCGTCGTCAGTAGCCATCTTATCGCCAAAGCAACCCGACGCACCTCTAATTCTCATCAGGTACTCTCTCTGCCTTTCTGGTCTTTTTTGGACTCCTTTCGGTATTTGGACAAGTTGAACTAGAAGGAAATATTAGAGGTTTTTTTGGGTTGGGACTGAGTAATTTGTTTTCAACAATGGTTCTCATTTTTTAGCGAATAAATTTATTAGGTTTTGAAATCATGAACAGGAAAGTGATGCTCTGTCGAATGAGAGTCGTAGCTGGGGTCGAATTGAGTTTGATGATGACGAAGATGACGAGGATGATGACGAAGAAGAGGAGGATCGGAGTCTAGATCTGTTGCTTAGGTTTATAGAGAACGTTTTCAGGAAGGTTTCTAGGCGAGCTCGTAAGGCCGTGCGATCGGTTCTGCCTCCTGCTATTTCCACTAAACTGGTGCGTTAGATCACTCTTGATTTTAATTGACTCCGTTGTGGATCATGTTGTGAACTCTCTCTTGGGCCACAGACTGTTACGGATAGATGATGAAATATTTCTGGTCTTGAATTGTTACGATAACGCTTCTTATCTTAGGATCATGAATCTATAACCAAGGCTTAGAGTTTTTTTCAACCCTGCAAAAGATAGCTATTAGAAGTTAATAAATTAGACTATATATGGAGAGCACCTTTACTAAAAGTAAAACAATTGCCAAAACCAACAAAAACTATTAGAAGTCCCTTTATGACTATAGATTGATAGTCAACAAAAAGAAGTTTCTTCATAGAACAAAATCTAGCTTGTATGTTGAACTTCCAGTATGAATTATATTTGTAGGGTTTTGATGGTACCTGATCAATTTTGTAAATATCTTTCTATTTCCAAAATTAGTTACACTTATTGTTTGCTCTATTATGGATTTCTTGTCCAATTAGGTGGGATTCTCTGTCAATGGTGCAATATTACTGGCATTTCTATGGGTGTTGAAGGCTTTTCTAGAGGTAAAGCAGTTTCCACTATCACTTGCTACAATGCTTATGCCATCTGCATTCTGAGAATTCTCTCTAATGCGTGCTTTCTGTGTTGCATAATCTTTATGTATAGCGTTGGTCATGTATTTGCCCTCTTTTGTTTTACGTTTTGCTTGGTATTTAGCCTTAGGTGTTTCTGCAGGTTGTTCTTTTATAGCTGTGTGAACTTGCTTGCTATGTTGTTCTGGTGTCTAGCTGATGGATAAAAACTTAGGACCTCTAGTTTGTTCAAGCTGAAGATTGTCCTTTATATCGTCCAATGTGTTGGGTATCGTCTAAGATAAGACCAACTTGACCCGTTGAATTATGGGGCCTGAAAACAAAAAAACTCACGAGAGAGATGGATCGGCCGAGTTGTTGGACCCTCATCAGAAAGGAATCTAAACAAATGGCCAAATCACCGAACAGTTGAATAGTCGGACTACTGGTAATATAAAAGATCGATGTATCGAATGGCTAGTTGGTTAATATATCCAAATTGTTAATCATGACGAATGATTTTAGAACTAGTTGATGAACGGTTTGATCAAGTAAATAGTTAATACGCCCAATGGATAGGTATTGAACTCAGAGCTTATGTAACGATTGAACCATTTAGTTTTCAATTAATGTAACTCTTCAATTAATGTACAATCATACCCCTTTATGAAGGGTACACTGATTGACAATAATGTTATAAGTATGGCTATTTTACCTGAATAGGAAGGGAGGAAAAAAGAGCAGAAAAGCAAGTATAGAGTATTAGCCCTCTAAACACTTGCAAATGCCAAAAATCTCAGAGTAATGCCCTCTGATAACCAAAAGTAGAGCAACAAAGGTGTCTAGAAGGATCACCCCCCCCCCCATTAAATTTAACATCTAGTCTATCAGCCATGCTGATTAATATTAAGCCAGCAAAGATGTCACCGCACTAGATCTGAGAGGCATTGAACTGGGTAATCCCCTCAACAAGTTGGCAAGAATCTGGAGGCTTCACAGCGGATGGTGAAGGACATCAGGAGTAGCCACCCAAAAGGAAAATTGCTGTAGTTCAGGATGTTGCATATAGAAGGAAACCAAGGTGGTTTCTCATGTAGGAGAGGGTAATTAAGATAGACTTTATAAATGCCTCCCGAAAGACTGCGAAAGTATCCAGGAGAGCTCTCTTTTCATATTTATTGAGTGTAAGTGACTCTATCAGATGATGAGACTTGAGATTGGGTCAAAGAACGAACAAAACTCTACCAGATGTTAAGACTTAGGATTCAGTAAAGATTAAATAAAAGCAGTTTTTTTTATAGCCAAAAAAGAGCTACAAACTGGAGCGTTTTGCAGCAAAGAAAAGCGGTAAAATTGTTAAAGAATCTTGATTAATAAAGTAGATAATCAAATTTTGATTGACAAAATCAATTAGTAATTAATGTGCATTGGTTAAGATTTCATTGAGAAGGAGCATTTGAACGACGTTTAAACCAAACCACTCGAATTTATATTTCAACATACTCGAAAATTGAATTCGACCTCCGAGCTTAGGGGTTGTGTAAGTTATTGTTCAAGATCAAAACCAACCCAACCTATTGAATATGTGGCCTGCAAACAAAAAACCATGAAGAGAGATGGATTAGTCGAGTTGTTGGACTCTCATCAGAAATGAATACAAACGAATAACCAAATTATCTAATAGACGAATGGCCAGATTGCCGTTAATATAAAAGATTGAGGTAACAAATGGCCGATTGATTAATAAATGTAGTAATTTTGACAAACTATTACATGAATTGATGGATAAACAGTCAGGTCAGGTAAACAATTAATGCGCCCAATGGACAAGCATTCAACTCAAAGTTTATGTGACGGTTGATCCATTCAGTTTCTAATCAGCTTAACTCCTTAGTTAATGTACAATCATACCCTTTCAGGAATGGTATGTTGATTAACAATAATGTTATAAATACGCATATTTCTCTTGAATAGGGAGGTAAAGAAAAGATGAAAAAAGTAAGTATAGAGTATTAGTCATCTAAATACACGCAGATCCCAAAAAGTTTGAAACAAAGCCTTCAAATTCCCAAATCACTCTCTCTTTTCACCCTCATCCTCTTAATATCTTTTGATTCCTACGAAATATTTCTTATTTGAAGGTCGGATAATATTTTGAAAAGTGAGCCTATATCCTTTCACATATTGTTAAGTGTTGTAGCGTATAAGATCTAGATTTAAAGGTTCAAAGATTCAGCCCAACTCCATTCGAAGAGTTATCTTGATCCATGGTATGTATCACAACGTAATACTGACTATGCTATATAGAGTGATAATGGTCTGCTCTGGAAGTCGGCTGAATTTCTTTTTAGTATAAAGTACCTGAAATGAGAACTAGGATCAATGATGTAACTTTGAAGAATTTAATTAGGATGTGTTCACTTGCACGCTAAGTAGCATCTATAAAATAAGATGAGAAAAGAGCTGCCTAGATATTTTGGGAACATGAAATGCAGTCTTTTTTGCTGTGACACAAATGAGAGAGTGGACTGTATTGAGGCTATTTGGAATAAAGGAGTGTAGACCTAGAGGTAATAAAATGGGATTTAACATCCCTGTAATTTCAAGAGGAACATAAAGGGGATTCAGGGGAAAGGGAAAAAAATTTACGTTGCTTAGCTCATATAGGAGGACGGCTGTTAAGATTGAAAATGGGCAAGTGAACTAATTGATACTGAACATGTACTAATTGCTGTGTGGGTGAGGGGATTCACGCCAATCAAAATAGTTAATGATCCTAACCATGGAGAAGAACAATATGCTGGCTTCGATATTGCTCATGGGAGGTATTGAACGATGAAATATAAGAAACCGATGGCAGAACCTTATGTAAATCATAGATTGCATACAAATGAGAAACTGAGCCAAGTAACCTGCTTCTCTCTCCAAATCTCAGGATCCTGTATTCCTTAGCCACCCTTTTTCTCTTATCTATTTTCCTTCCAATCTTCTACCTTAATTTCATAATCTTTTGCCCCGATTTGACGTCAAACTTGGGTGCTAATAGAGAACTACATCTACCTGCTTATTTGAATTTTAAATAAGTAGGTTTCCAAAAATTCCATGCCTGCCACTCATAAACCTGCTTTATATGATTGCTATGCGAATTGAATCATAACTCAAGTTTTACCATGACTGTTTGCATGAAAATTTTGGTGACTTCCATACATTATAATAAACCTTTTCCATGCTTCTTATTTGAAAGACCTATGATGACCCTCCCAGTGGAGAGGTTTCTATATTTCATCAAACGGTTAGGAGGAAAAGTTGGGTAAATGAATAATAAAGTTTGAATACCTGTTTAAATTACTCGATATAATCTACACCAATCATCTACTCAACTTCTAAACCTAGCCATTGGGTAGATATGAAAGCCACTCTATTGGAAGGATATAATGGCACTCTTTATTTGTCATGGTAGGACAACCTTTCTTCTTTAACAGGGCCTTTCTCTTGGTAATGCTTCCTCCAAATTTTCCTGAAGCTGGTGTTTACTGCCATGATTTAGAATTGAGGCCTAGATTTGAATGCTGCAGAATTTGGAACTCCCCTTTGCAATACAATTGCTTATGGCTCCCAACTCCCGGCAAAACTAAAAACCATTGTTTTTTGATTGCCTATTTAGTGGTTAGAAGCTATTGTGATAAATAAACAAAGATTTTGTTTTTGAAATTCCTAGGCAAAAGACAAATATACAACAAAATCTCCTTAATATTTTTGTATCATTTAGGCCTTCTCATTCTGCTTTATTAGAAATACTGCAATTTACATTCTGCAGCAAAATTGGTGCTCAAACTAAATAGTATAGTTGGTCAATCTTTGGTGATAATCGCCAATAGTGAAGCTTGGTAAAAAGGTTTTGAGGTAGCATAGCCTAAAGTTCAGTAAAAGATCCGTGTTAGGAATTTGTGAGATTACTAATAATAAAATAATAAACAATTACATTATAAAATATCAGGTTTATATGGAAAAATTTCGAAGAAAAAAACCATGGGTAAGAAGACGTTTTATTATTTTTGAAATTAGGATTACAAAAGGAGCAACCACGAATTGTGATTTTCTAATCGCACAAATCCTATTGCAAAATGTGATATATATGACAAAACTGATAGGCTCAAAAATATGACAGATCCGTACCAAAAGGTCATTGCTTCTGCACCCCTTATGAAGGAGATTAGTGATGGGCCCGATTCTCGTGCTATCACTACTAACCCCCATTTAAAATTCATGTCAAATTGCACTGAAACTTTCATGGCAGGTCTTTAAGTAGACTGATCACACAAAAACTGACTTCAGGTCATACTAACAGTTGTGGTAGCATCCTAAAGTACTATAAAAGGATGCAAACTAATGGACTAAACTGAGTGAAATGCACATCATCTTTGTGTTCGGGTATGTTCTGTGAGTAGTATATGCTTTCAGAAATGTGTGTGGAAGCCTTTTAATTTTATTTGAGTTACATTTGCATGTCTTTCTAAAATTCCTCATAATATATGCCAACAAAATAAAATCTTCAATTTGATGGAGTTTTTTCTCTGTTATTCAGGTGGTTTGCACCCTAGGAAGTGTGGTCTTTGTCAGCATTTTACTTATACGCGGGGTGTGGTCTGCAGTAATATATTTACAAGAAAATAGAAATCATCTCTTAAATGAAATTGAAGACGATCATCGTGCATGGTCTAGGGCACAGCCTGTCACTTGAGATATCTACTGCCATGCACGCTTAGGGAGAGGATGAAGCAAACCAGCAAGGAGGCCGTGATCAGCGTGATTTTAAATAACCCCATTTGGCTTCAGCAAATGATGCATCGAGGTGCAAACCCATCGTCCTGGGTCTGAGACTGTTAGATATATAAATCTAACGGTTCACTTTTTTTTTATTTTAAAAAGTTTTAACGGAATTTTCTTTTTTTGGAAAAAATAGAAAACATATAGGTTGTTAGATTTATATCCTAATACTTTGAATCCGAGGCGAATAGGCTGTGACTCGGAGGTAAGCACAACCCCCGTTATGCAATTCAACCGTCAAAATTCTCCATTACATGTATTGCTGTCAATAAATTTTGATTTTTATTGCGATAAACTAAGTGGTATTTTGGAGTTTGGCCTCTTCATATAGGGCACGTTTTGACAGGACCATGAGTTTGTTTTATAATGATGAAACATGTTTAAATTATGAAAATAAATTTTGTGCAATTCATGATGGTTTTAACGTTCTCTTTACTTTTACTTTAGAGTGTCATGGGCAAGGATTTGATTTAAAATTTGTCAAATAATTCATGATAAATTGTAAAAAATTTTAATTATTTTCTCGGCATTGTTGTTCTTTAGAAAATATGTAGTACGCTCTTTCTTTTTAATGAATTATTTAAAAATACATGCCCTTCGAGTGCTTCGCATGAGGTTATAGGGCGCTAAGCATCTAAGCAGAAGTTAGGGCAGTAGTTTATACCTGGTGGCGCTCTATATCAATTTTTATAAATCTAAAACTAATGCTTCCGCTACGGTGCTCTGTTTCTCCTCGTGTTCGGAACCCAAGCGCTGCTTAGCATTAGAAAAACATGTAGTCATTGATAAAACTAAACGGTTTCACGACATTCTAAATAAATATATGTGAAATTTTTAAATAATTTAGATGATTAAACTTATAATATTAAAATTTATTAAGCTTGTATTATGATTCTAATTATTTAATTCTTTATCTTAAGAAAATTTCTCATGAGAAACATAAAAAAAGCTTCTAAAATAATAAAAAATTCTTAGAATTTTCTTGCTATATAACAAGCCTCAAGCTCTTCAAGAAGAAAATGTCAAATGCATTGTGGTCTTTTTTAAGTAAAGGATAAGTGCAGAAATGTTTTAAAATTGTTAATTTTTTAAAAATAAACGCTTAACAAAATTCGAATTCAGTTAAAAATTTGAGCAGTGTTTTTATTTTTTCGAAAATTAAGCAGTATTGCTATAACAGGTACTTTCGTCATTCAAATTGAGGGTAAAATTGTCACGTAAAAAATTCAAAATTTGAAAATTTAAAAGATACTTAAATTGTAAGAAATCGTGCATTACTGTTTGTATCGGCGGACCAATCACACCGACACCGTTCGGCCGGAGGGAAATAAATTATTATGATAAATATAAACATAAAATATAAGGAAATCTAACTATGGTTATTTAGTGGCCGTTGTATATCAGCATATTTTTCGCTGTCAACTGTCAGTTTCCCTTGAACCCACTAACCATAGTTAAATGAAAACCTCACAGCGCCCTTTGGTTCTTGCTATAAAGACAAGAGACGGGCACCGAAACAAGGGCATCCTCATTTGATCGGAGATCAGAAGGCGTCTTGATACACGCCCTGTTCTCTTGTTCTCCGATTGTTCAAATTCTTTGGCGTTAGAGAAATAGTTTCTTCTCCTCTGCGAAAATGAGGGAGTGCATTTCGATCCACATTGGTCAGGCCGGTATCCAGGTCGGCAATGCCTGCTGGGAGCTTTACTGCCTCGAGCATGGCATCCAGGTATCCATTTCTCCCCCGTCGTTCTCTCTCTCTTCAGATCTGATGAATTTCTGTTATGTCCTTGCATTTTGTTTGATGAATCTGCTTTTAGATCTTGCATCCTGTTTATTTTCTAAGATTTTAAATTGTGAATTCAACATATATAACCGCAGATCGACAATTTGTGAAACTTTTGCGTGCGACATTGACCAGATCTGTTTAATTAATACTTGATTCGATTTGTGTTTTCTGATGAATTTGAAGCATGCTATTATGAACCGGATCCCGGGTCCAACAGTAATGACAGCATCGTTTTTTGTCGTGTCGTGAAATTCTCCAGATCTGTTGAAGTCGGCACAATATGTCATAGATCTTGTCTCACGAGTTCTTAGAAGGCATTTTCTGGATTTAGGTTCTCCTAGATTTGTATCCCTGCTGATTTATCTGTCTGTAACTGACTTTTTATCCCTCAGGTGTTAGATCTGCAGTAGCTTGTTAGTGTATGTGTCTTTTATTTGAGGCTTCAAGTTGTTGGCATATTATCTTGCTCTTCTGCTTTGCTTCCGAAAGAGAAGCAAGGGTGCAGTTTCCCTCGATTATGTATTTACAAAATTCTTTATTTTTAGTGCTTCAAATTACCTATCAGATTGGTACCTCGATCTCATCTTCTTAATGAGATCTCATCTTCACATTACCTGTCGTAGATGCTGCATCTTTGCCGATCTGGCAGGTATCTCTTTGCTGGTCTATTTTATTTGCTGCAACTGTCAGATCGGAAGTAGATTTAGCAAGACAATCTTCCATACGGTGTGAAGTTAATTTCTCTACAGTCTTTTGGTCTTATATGCTAATCACATTAACCTATTGGTAAATATCAGAAATTTCTTTTTTTTTGTCCGGTTTATTTCTGAAACAAAAGCAAGGATACAATTTCCCTGGGGCTATGTAATTTAGTAAGTTTCTTAATATTTTAGTGCTTGACATTACTTCTCAACTAATTGTAAATTGGTAACCCCGATAACATCTTGATGGGTTCCTGAATTTGATTTGAATTTTTTTGATCGTCTCTTTGCCGTGGTGCTGCATCTTTGCAGATCTGGTGTCTCGTTGCTTGTCATTTTCATTTGCTGCTACTGTCAGATTAGAAATTGATTGATTTAAGTTTCCTATGGCTTGCAATTTATCTACCACCTATGGTTTCATATGCTAAACCTTCAATAGGTACATTAACCTATTGGTAGAACTAAAACCTTATTCTTTATGCAGTCTGATGGCCAGATGCCTAGTGACAAAACTGTTGGAGGTGGTGGTGACGACGCATTCAACACCTTTTTCAGTGAAACTGGAGCTGGAAAGCATGTTCCCCGTGCAGTCTTTGTTGATCTTGAGCCTACTGTCATCGATGAAGTAAGGACGGGAAGTTACCGCCAGCTCTTTCATCCAGAGCAGCTCATCAGTGGCAAGGAGGATGCTGCCAACAACTTTGCCCGTGGCCACTACACAAGTGATTACCCTTCTCTCTATTTAGAAATGTCTCTGGGTGATTTGGTGGTTGAAATGGTGTGTATTTTGTTTTTTAATCTAATCTTTGCTATTCATTTGCAGTTGGAAAGGAGATTGTTGATCTCTGCTTGGATAGAATCAGGAAGCTAGCGGACAACTGCACTGGTCTGCAAGGTTTCCTTGTGTTCAATGCTGTTGGTGGTGGTACAGGTTCTGGCCTTGGTTCTCTTCTCTTGGAGCGTCTGTCTGTTGACTATGGAAAGAAATCCAAGCTTGGTTTCACTGTCTACCCCTCACCCCAAGTTTCAACCTCTGTTGTTGAGCCTTACAACAGTGTGCTCTCGACCCACTCTCTTTTAGAGCACACAGATGTGGCTGTGCTTCTTGACAATGAGGCCATATATGATATCTGTAGGCGCTCCCTTGACATTGAGAGGCCCACATACACAAATCTTAACCGCCTCGTTTCTCAGGTATCTATCACATATAAGGGCATTTAAATCCACTGACTGTTCCTGCTTTATTCTAACATGAGATATCTGGATTTCCTGATTGTTTTCTGTTTGTGTGTTCAGGTTATCTCATCCTTGACTGCCTCACTGAGATTCGATGGTGCCCTGAACGTGGATGTGACCGAATTCCAGACCAACCTAGTCCCATATCCAAGAATCCACTTTATGCTTTCTTCTTATGCGCCAGTTATCTCAGCTGAGAAGGCTTACCATGAACAACTCTCAGTAGCTGAGATCACCAACAGTGCCTTTGAGCCCTCGTCCATGATGGCAAAGTGTGATCCTCGCCATGGCAAATACATGGCCTGCTGCTTGATGTACCGTGGAGATGTTGTGCCCAAGGATGTCAATGCTGCTGTGGCGACTATCAAGACCAAGCGCACTATTCAATTTGTTGACTGGTGCCCGACTGGATTCAAGTGCGGCATCAACTACCAGCCACCCACTGTTGTTCCTGGGGGTGACCTCGCCAAGGTTCAGAGGGCTGTCTGCATGATCTCCAATTCAACCAGTGTTGCCGAGGTGTTCTCCCGCATAGATATCAAGTTTGACCTAATGTATTCAAAGCGAGCCTTTGTTCACTGGTATGTTGGCGAGGGCATGGAGGAAGGCGAGTTCTCGGAAGCTCGTGAGGATCTTGCAGCTTTGGAGAAGGACTATGAGGAGGTTGGTGCTGAAGCTGTCGAGGGAGAGGAGGAGGATGATTACTGAGCGAGGGTGGAGAAGCTTTGCGAAGTCGTGTGCCTTGGGGGGTGTTTTTTTTTCCTTCTCCTTTTTCTGGATCTGTTGCTGTCCTGCCTTCTTGAAAATCCTTTTTTCAATCTCTGCCTGCTAAGTGCTGAATTTTTACTTTCGAGTTATGTTGAATTGGCCTTTGCATATTTCCATCGGGCTCTGTTGAGCTCCCAGTGAAAATAATATCCATGAAAAGATTCTGGTTTATCCCCTTCCAAGGTATGAGTGATGATGGTGGTGACAATTTTAGGCATATTTTTTATGATATGTCAATAATTGAATAAATTAAGGCCATATTACTCCAATAACCAGTTGGATTATTATGGTGCAAACTCGTTTTTTTAAGATACTTGCCCCTTCTTGAAAACGATACAAATACTGCTAAATCAAATGTTTAAGTTAACAGGTTTTTGATGCGTAGGATGAATAAATAGAATTAGCTTTATTTGATGACCCTTTATTTTTTGATTGATGCATAATGATTAATTTCATTTCAAAAGAATACTTCATTCACAATTATTCATTTCTAATAGCCAAATGTACCGACAGCAACTCCTCTAGGTCGTATCAAGGGAGCTAGCTCATTTTGAGGAATTTTGACGTTTTTTAAAAGATGAATTCAAATTGGTGTAGTCTTTCAACTACTTTACAGTGTGTTATAAAATGCAGAGGGTTATAATCTCTGCAGACAAAAATTTACTTAATGAGCGAGTTTGGAGCTGTTAAAGTCCTCCAATAGTAAAATTAAAAGTTAATAAATAAAGAATATAAAAATTTAATAATCATTTGAATTACTTAATATCATTTTTATTATCCATTAAATTAATTCCTAATNTTTTTTATTCCTTATTTTGAAAAAATAATAATTTATTTTAAAATTATTATTCATATTACTAGAATAATTAAATAATAAAATAATAATTTTATTAAAAATAAGGTAAGAATAAAATTTTATATCATTCTACCAAATAGCCCGTAAGAATATCGATACATCAAGGGAATGGTTATGTCATTTCTGTCGTATTAGCTAAACCCGGAGAGCGATGTGCAGCCCTTGGATTATTGTGCCTTAGGAAATTCTAAGCATATCAATGGAGATTCGAACGAAGACGTAAGGTTTAGGGTGGAGGAAGGATAACAGGTCATCTTAGATTGTCTGATCCAACATTGATCCAATCTACATGAATTTCTCCCATTCTAATAGATCCAATAGGATCTTAACAATTTTCCTTGCAAGGACTCCCTTCCACAAGGCAGCCACATCCACCTGATCCAAATTTTTCAATAGTATTTGGGGCTCGGGCTCTGGCAGTTGTGTGAGATATTAGTGTCTCCCCATGGTGTAGCCTCCCCTCACCTCAACCATTCATCTTGAGGTGTGGTGTAAATATTACCACTTTGAAATTCACTAATGCTGGCCTTGAAAGTATAACCTTGTAATTCAAGGGCAAGTTCAGTACAACCATTCATAGAGTTTGGAAGGATCTCCCGGTGGTGTAGCCCCCCTCACCTCAACCATTCCTATTGGTATTGAAAATTTCATCTTAAGGTGTGGGGTAAATATTACCACTTTGAAATTCACCAAGGCTGGCCTTGAAAGTATAACCTTGTAATTCAAGGGCAAGTTCAGTACAACCATTCGTAGAGTTTGGAAGGAGATTCTCGGGTAAGTTCCTAGGGTTATTTTTATGCCCATGAGTCCTTCGACTTAGACCGGTCAGTTTACAAGGTTGTACAATAACCTTTTTAATGGTCAAAGCCGTTACTCAGTTAACCCCATGTGAGGGAAAGAATCAAAGTACAATAAGCTTTTGAAACTTCAATTATTAACAAAAACTCTCCTTAGATAGTAGTAATTTGCACCATTTGAGATGAGAGCATTTATAATAAGGTGGATCGAAATGAGGGTAAGTTACACTATCATAATCATCGTTAGTGAATGGTATGACCTTCTGCCCTAATTGTTTTCCCTTAGTTCCTCCTCCTACTTTAGGGTAGATCTCCACCAAATTTATGGCACCAACGGCAACTTGGTTATGGGGAGCTCGGCCTCTACCCTACTTCTCCCAGATAGAGTTGTTTCAGACCTTCCTGGATGAATCTCTTCAAGAAGCCCCTTTTTATGGGGGCTTTGATCTCTTTTTGGATGTTCTAGTAGTCTTAGGTATTGTATCCTGGTCTTTTGATGAAAAAGGCAATACTTGGATTGATCGGCAATCTAGGGTTGCACACTAACTTTGCCCACCACAGAAGGTGCTCATCTTTGATTGGCATCAGAATACTCGAGCAAATTTCACTAAGTGGGGTTAAATGCTTATGCTGCTCCTACTTTTGGACCAATTGTTTTCTGCACTATCATTCATGCGCTTTTGGCTAAGAACTTCCTCTAGTACTAAATCTATTATGGTTATCAGGTCTGTCTCTAGACAACTTGTCGGCCATAGCGTTGACTTCCTTTGATATGAAAAAGGAATAGACCCTCTTCTCTAGTTCCTCAAAGGAGGCTAGTTGCTTCATCATGATTTCTTAGTAAAATTCTCCTCCATAAAGGCCGCCATAGAATATCCCAACTTTGGTCTCATCAGTGAAGTTGAGGATGCCATATGACTCGATGCCAAACCGGTGGATGTAATCTCTTAGGGTGTTATTATTCCCTTGATGCACATTAGCTAATTGGCATGAATCTTTATCAGGCCCCTTGCTAGATATGAACTAGGATAAGAAACTTAGAGATAGTTCCTCAAAGAATTTGATGGTTTTTGCCCACAGCCTATGAAATCATGTGTGCACGTCACCTTTTAGTGTCATCAAAAAGCTTCAGCATAGGGTTGCGTCACTAAGCCTCTGAGATTTTAGCAAAGTATGAAAACGGTCTAGGTAGTCACGGGGATTCATAGCAATGTCATAAGGTTCCAGTTGAGGAGCCTTGAATTTCCTAAGCAAGGAGGACCCTACTGTAGCTTCTGAGAATGGGTTACGAGCACTTGCCTCTATCCTACTTGCTAAGCTTGGTCCCCTAAACATTTTTTTCTCTATCGTTTAGATCCGCTCTTCAACCCCGACCATGGACATCCATCTTTAGGCAACAAGGAAGCTTTTGAGATTGGTTGTAGCCCGCTATTAATCCCAATTACCTATTGCCGTGGGGTATCGAATCTCATGCTGCTAATCCCTACCAAAGCCCTATCTTCAGATTATGTCTTCATGGACCTCCTTGGTCGAGGGTGTCGATGCTTGGAGGACAGTTTTGGCATAGCTAGATTGGACATAATGTTTTCATGTTGGTCTATTCTTGGCACAGTCGCTTCTATCTTTGGCGTTTCTAAGTTACCATAGTCGAGTAGTACATTTGGCATGGGCGCCAATTTTCTCGTGGTTTATGCATCAACCTTTATCTACGAGTAGGAGATCCAACATGTGGATGAGCCTTCTTAAGGTGTTTATTGGCGGACAACGGGCGGCCTACTGACTAGAATACAGGAACAACCCCTTGTTGGCCGGAATAGGCGGCCAACTAATGAAGCACGCAAGCAGTGAAGTAGAGATAAAAGAAAGAAATGAACACCAAATTTTACGTGGAAAACCCTTCTAAAATAAAAAAAAATCACGGGACACTAATTTCGCCAAAGGATCACTAAGTGTGAAAAAAATTACAGGAGGTAAAAATAAGAATAGAGCAAAAGCAAACAAAACTCTCACACTTGTTTTCTTCTCACAACTCTCTTTCTTTTTCTTTCTCTCCTCTCTATTTTACACACACTCTTCTCTCTACTTATCCGGTCTCTTCTCCTTCTCATTCTTTTTCTTCTCGCGCCACTTGCTGAATGTGTATATACACACGTATATATGCATGTCGCCCACCACAGGCTAGCTTGGTGGTTGGTGCTCAACATTTAAGGTCTGCATGCATGCACACGCCCTGTCCTGTAGCAGGCGCCGCATGCCTGCTCCTGCGTACTGATCAGCCTTTTGAGTTCCGAGAATGACATCTACCAACTACCTGATGAAGTAGGTCAACTGTACACCTTTTGGAATATGACAGTCATTCAAACCTTCCATATTCAACCGGTCAGCCACACCGTTGACCGGTTGGAGTAGTCCGTCCTGCTTCCTCAGTAGAGTCAGTCATCTCACGACTTGTGACGGTCAACATATTGATCGAAAAAGTTGACCGTCCAAAAGATTCTGGTCAATTATGTTGACCAGAATTCCTTCCTCCTAGCACATACGTACTTTGTCCAAGTCCTAAGGACTTCCACACGGGAGTGATCACTAACAGTATTGGCCATTTTTGCCCATCAAAGTCACCAAAGCACTGAGTACGTTAACCATGTTGAGGGCTAGTGATGCTTTTTGGTGAAGAGCGCTGCCACCCTAGACTTGCCATGACAACCGATGTCTGTTGGCTTATTTATTTATTTATTTTTATTTAAAGATGGCTAGCATTTTCTGTCAGATGGAGCTTAGCTAACTATCCCCCTAAAATGATATTAATGATGCATACTTGAATCGATATTCTACTTTAAGTGATGATCACTTAATGCGGGATCTAAGCTCGAATGAGCGACTTGATTCTATACACCAAAAATAATAAAGTTGAGAGGATCAGACATTGCTCCCAAGCTATTGCATTTGATGTGTAAGTTAACATAAATTCAGAAAAAGTAGGAAATTAAAAGAGATTATCTAGTCCTTAGGCTTTGTCATGAGACTTCTTGTTTTAAGTAGGTTATGTAGCAATGGGTTGAGCGTTATGGTGAGCATGGCAGGAGATATATGACATTTGTCGAGACATAGGGCTCCTATGGTCCTAGAGTTGAACAAAGGGGAGGCATTGGCGCTTTCCCTAGGTGAGATCTTTGCATGTATGATCATAATTAGCTCTTTTTTTTCTCAAAGGTGCTGGACCTGTTTGATAGTAAATGCTCTCTTTGCAAGAGGTTTGAAATGCTTCAAGCCCCACAGATTAGGGGTTTGCCTTTTAACCTTACAAAGTTATGAGAGTTTGATGGCATCTATTCAGTGTGTGTATTATCTATTTGTTCATTCCCTTGAAAATTGGATCCTCGAAAATGAGGGTTGGTGGAGATGCTTATAGGCTAAATGTTGAATCTAGCCATTGGAAAAAAGTTGGTGGCTAATTAGATATATATTTGTGGTCAGTGATAACTACATCAATTCCAAAATATTCTCCTAAGCTGGCCATCCTATCCTATCACATATTCCCTGATCAATTCTCCTTTTAGGGATGTAACGTGTTCTTTAGGTCAAGCTTGAATGATCCTACCGATCCCAGCAGGGGCCAATGAATGATACTTGGGAGAATTTCCAAATCATGATTAATTTGTTAGTTAATTAGTTTCCAAATCACGCGAGACAACAAAGGATTATTCCAAGTAAATACATTTCTATCCCCAAGACAACCCTCTTCCTTAAGCTTACAAAACTCTTCCCATACATCTTTAGCCGAGAATTTTCCTTCGATCTCCCATGCCAAAGAAACCATCTAAGTAGGCTAAAAATCCTTATGAGAGTCTTCTTAGGAAAAGTTAAGATTTAAGTCCAATGCGTGTTGAGATTCAATCCGAATATATACAATCTTATACAATAGAATAAAGCTCAAACCTTCCATCAACCATTAACAACCAAACTTATAAGTACAATAAATACAATGATATATAATATTTTTAATATGAAAAATTTTTTTCAATTAAGAAAAAAATTACGGGATAAATTTCAAACAAATTCACTAAAAAAGCGCCAATTACAAGTAACTCCCTCTAAAATCTCTTCACTATAATTTTGAGTGAAGAATGGTTGATTACAACCCTCTCAATATACTCAACAACACATAAGAAAAAGTATAACGAGAAATAAGAATAACCAAACAAAATATACTTTAGAAATCAATTATAGAACAATATACCAAACATTGGCAAATAACGAAATTCAAATCAGACCTCAATTGAATGTTGAACCTATTCCTCTTTTCTCTTTTGTCTCTCTATATGGTGCTCTTTTATGTGAGAACTGATTTCGAAATAACCCTAAAATTGTATAGGCATGATTTTATATCATTAACTGCATTCGAGCACTTGTCAGGTGCACCTTCAGCGCGGGTAAAACTGGGAACAATGCCTAGGGTGTCCCTTGGGTGTGCCTTGAGTTGCGTCCCTTTTGGAATCGACTCCTCAAGCGCTCATCACGCACGTGAATACCGTAATCCGCGTACATCTACTGACCTTCGACCAAACCTTGATCGACCATTGTATGAATATCGCACAGTTTTTTTTATAATTATCTATTTATTATAGCACCCATAAAAAAAGTGCTCAAAACTCAACAATACAGTGAAAATGGGAGACTTTGGCAGGCGCCTTGGCCGCTTTAGGGATAAGACAAATATGATGTAAGAAAATTGAGCATTTTTTTAGCTATACGTCAACACAAGTGGTGTGATGAGTTTTTAAATTATAATAATCTGAAATAATTGCATGTCTAGGTTTTTTGTTATACTTTATTTTAGATATATTTTGTTATATAGTTGATATAATACTACACTAAATTTTAGTAATTTGCACACCTCTACTGACCTTTTTCTGAATTTCGATCGACCATCGCATCAATATTACATAACTTTTTAATAACTACCTATTTGTAACAACACCCATAAAAAAGTAATCAAAACCCAATAATGTAGTGAAAGCGAGAGACTTTGGCATGCGCCTCAACAACTTTAGGGATAAGACAAATATGATGTAAGGAAATTGAGCATTTTTTAAGCTATACGTCAACACGTGGTGTAAAAAATTTTTAAATCATAACAATCTGAAATAATTACATATCTAGGTTTTTTGCTATACTTTAGTTTAGATACATTTTGTTATATAGTTGATATAATACTACAATAAATTTTTTAAAAATAATTTGATATGTATTCGAAATTTGGATTATAATTTGAATAAATATGGGTAAAACTATTGAAACTTCTATTCAAATGCTACATATCATAATAACAAGTAAGAATTTAAAAAATTTAAAATTCACCCTCTGATATATTATTCAATACTCAAATCAATAATTTTTTTAAAAAAATCTAAAATGTGAGAGATTGTAAAGATAAGAGAGGGATATGGAGGACTCGGCTCTATATTTTGTTGAAAAATAAATGTACTAAAAGATTTAACTTTATCTTTACTTTTCGACTTTTGTCTCCCTTTTTAAGGTAAGTGGGGATATTTATAGTTACGTTATCAGTTGATAGTAATTTCTTGAAAGAAAATAATCGATCATGATCTGAATAGTTAGGCCAATGAAAAGTTGATTAGTTCTATCCCCCTTGCATATATTCTGATCATGGAATTTTTTGGAAGCGATTCAACTGATGATCTTAAATGGTTAACATTATTCAAAAAATCTCACCTGTGTTAACTACAAAGTACATCGATTGTTTATTTGGTTTAACCGTTCGATTATATCAACTACTCGATTAAATTAACAGTTATATTTGTTATTTAGATGTCCAGCCATTTAGATATATGACCCATCTTTTTCACAACCTTTTAGCTACTTAACCGGTTGATCATCCGTTTAAATTTCAATTTATTTTGATTAAATTTGGGTCAATGCAAGTCTTTTCTTTTTCAAACTTTTGCCTAATAGACTGATTAATACTTTTGCCTTTGTGGGCTTATTATTTATGGATTTATTGTTTTAATTAATCAGGTTAACCCTATTTAAGCTATACCCCACATAATTTAATAACAAAGGATATAAATTATTGAAAAATACTTATTTTAAAAGTATTTGTTGTTGGAAATTCAACCCATTTGCTGCATGGCAAATTATTGAAATTATTCTATCTTGTTGTTTTACTTTTATAATTGTATTTATAAAAATGTAATGTTCACCAATAGAGATTTTTCTTATCAAAATTGGATATAATTCGACACACATGACCTTCATATAAGATATCCAATTTTATAAACATAACACATTATTGCAATTCAGCAATGTTGAATTATAACTTTTCAGTGCCAACCGAAACTTAGAAAGTGCTGATTTAAGAAGAAAAATCTCAATCAGTCTAGAATTGGCTTAATTTAACAAGCATATAACAAAATTAACTCTAGATGGACAAAAATCATAATAAAATCGACTGAACTTGAAAATGCAAAAACAAAAACAATCATTTCAATAATGTATTGGAATGAAAATAAAAGAAAAAATAATATTAAAACAAAGTATATATACTCAGCCCACATGCAATACTACAACATATCTTGCCAGAGAAATATTTGGGACAATCTCTCGTGATCGACGCGATATCAATCTATTTATCTAATTTTTTATAAATTTATTAATATAGATGGACAAAATATTATATTATTTAAAATTATCCCAAAAATATTTTCACTCTTGTCATCTGGCTATGGCTCGAGCAATCAACTCAAACCACCCTGGGCTTGATCTTTGCCCTGAGTGGATTTTTCANTAATATAGATGGACAAAATATTATATTATTTAAAATTATCCCAAAAATATTTTCACTCTTGTCATCTGGCTATGGCTCGAGCAATCAACTCAAACCACCCTGGGCTTGATCTTTGCCCTGAGTGGATTTTTCATGACCACAGTGAACTGCAACTTCTCACCAAAATCGATCTTACTCCCCTCTGGATATGAACTCCACTCAAATTCTTGCACCATCCTCGCTATCATCAAATGCACGTGCACCGTAGCCATGGCCAAACCCGGGCAGATCCGCCGGCCGGCCCCGAATGGCATCATCTTCACCCCCGTCACGCCCGTTATGTCGGCATCCTCCCCGCCCGAGAGAAACCGATCCGGGTCGAATCTCTCCGGGCTGGACCACAGCTTCGGATCCTCCGATATGGCCGGCAAGAAGAACTCAACGTTGGTACCGGTGGGGATGTCGTATCCAGCCAACGTAGCCGGCTCTGTCACTGCATGGGTCAGCGAGAAATACGTGGGCGGGTGTTTACGTAGCAACTCTTTGCAAAAAGCATGTAAGTACACCATCTTATCCAAATCCTCCTCCTTCACCTTCCGGTATCCGACGGTAGTGGCGATCTCCTCATACAGCTTTGACTGGATCGCTGGGTTTTCTATCAACCGGGCCATGCCCCACTCGATCGCCGTCCCCGTTGTGTCGGTCCCGCCGTTGATGAACTCCGAGCAGAGAGTCACGATCTCAGGGTCCGTCGGACTGGACTTGCGGCCCTCGATCTTCATGTTGAATATGGTATCGAGATACGAGAAGGAAGCCGCGGAGCCGCCGGAGCCAGGATTCCTGAGGATGTCCCGCCGCTTTTCGATGAAGGGAACTAGCGTTTCTATTTGCTGCCTACGCACCTGTAACGCCTGCTTGCGTTGCTTTGAGAAGAAGGGCCTGAGCAGGGGGAGGTAATCGTCTATTCTTGGGTCCAAAGTGATCAGCACGTCTTTCATCATCTGATCCACCTTTTCGATGGTTTCTCCACTCATTTCAACCCCAAAGCACATAGCCAGGAGGATGCAGAACGCAGCAAATCTTGCATTCTTCAGCACCCAAATAACTCCATCGTTCGATTCGGCTTCCGATCTAATCCTCTCAATCAGCTTGTCCATCGCCATATCCCTCACATCTCGGAACTCCTTCATTCTGCTTGAGCTAAGCATATTCTGAACCATGTTCCGCCTCAGCGACCGCCAAACCGGCCCGTACTCGGCGGAGTTTACGGTGAACTTGTCGCAGCTGAATATGGTGCGGGTCGGATTCTCGCTGGGCCTGCTGGCAAAGACCATGCCCTTCTGGATGAGGGCCTCATGGGCCAGATCCGCCCTGCTGATAATGATCATGGTCCTGGAGCCCATCTTCAGGGTGAAGATTGGACCGTACACCGGCAGGAGGTCTCTCACATACTCAAAGAACTGTTTCCCGGAGTTAGAAAACTGGAAGAGGTTGCCAACAACGGGCCACCCCGGTGGGCCCGGTGGTAGCTTTATGGGCTTTTGCTTGCTCTTGCGGGAGACGAGCAAGGTTGAGAATATCAAGGCCAGAGAGATGAAGATGAGATGGTAGTAAGAAGAGAAAGAGGAAGCCGAAAAATCCATGGCAGACAGAGAGAAAGAGAGAGAGAGGGGGGGGGTGGGTTGAGGGTGAAGGAATGCACGTAGTTGAATGTTAGGGGAGGTCCGGATAGGGTATAAAAATGGATAGCTGCTGAAAATTACCGGTGAGCTCATAAAAGCCCCTTGAGCGGCACAGTCCGTCCAAGGAGCACAGCACTGCAGTAGCGTTCAGATGATAAATGCATTGTCAGCTGGGGCTGCTAATTGTACGTCTGTTTCATCAAAACAACGACGTCCCCCCCAACCCGTATTACCACTGGTTTCAGCTAAAACAGCGGGGCGTTTGGCCCGGTGAGTAGCGTTGAGGTTTGTTGACAGTTGGACGTCTTAATTGTTTAGAAAAGTATGTATATGTATGTATAGTTTTTAAAGTAATCAATATTTGGTAGCAAGATATTTATTTAAAATTAATTGAGATTTTTTAATGA
>JAODPA010102415.1:0-21001 GCA_025585075.1 Nepenthes mirabilis | reverse complement strand
TGTAAAGTTCTCCCCATAATGCCCAATAAAAATTTGATTTGCTATTAATTAGGACTTGCTGACATATTTGGGGATATTATTTCTCCTATGGAGGTCAGCAGTCATTTTAAGCAGTTATTCCTCTCTCAAGGGGTGGTCCCTACAATTGGGTAGACTTGAATTTAGTATCATAATTCATTAATCCCTTTATAATTTAACTATGTAGTTTTGTGTAACTCTGCATCCTCATTAAAAGGTTCAGGTAAAATGATTATATACACATTCGAACCTTTTAAAATGCTTGCTGGTTTAGTATCAGAAACTCCTTTATTTACTGGCCCGAGAAAAGCCCTAGCTGCAAAACCCTTTGTTATTGAACCTTCTACAGTGAAAAATCCCTAAATTTACATGCCAAAGGGGCTCAGACATCCGCCATATCCTTCATATCCTCACCGTCTATGATCATCCTTTATGTACATTTTTCATCCCCATTTTTTTTTGACGTGGGCCGATTATTATGAATTGATAAATAGGACATCATGTCATCCAATGATATCTAGACGGTGTTTCCCAAGCATTTCATAATCACAATACTAGGCCAAACGATAACAATAAAGCGTACCAAATGCTCTGTGTCGTTCATTTCTATTTGCAGAATCAGGGATTTCACCTGATCTAAAATGGTATATTACTATCTATTAATAGTATGATTTTTATGAGCATTTCCCCTTTCAAACCCCTCAGCAAATATTACGGGAACGAAATGACAGTTCAGGCAATTTTTTGCCAATTCTAATTCCTGTACAAAAGTGGGTCCTACCTCAAGCAAAAAATACATCCTCTTGTAACAAGAGATCATAGTTTATGGTAAAAAAAATAATACAGAAACACTTCGTGAGTCCCAAGTTTCGGGATGTGAGACGACCAACACCCAGCAAAGAAAGGCCTTATTTTTGCTGAAGATTCAGTCACTTGTGGGATCGACTGTGAGTCCTCTTGCGAGGGCGGTCCTGGTCACTCAGAGCACGCCTGCAAATATGCACTCACCAAGATAAGTAACGGGAGCTTTAAAGCAGCACTGGCAGCGATTAGGGGTGAAGAAACTAACAGGTCAGCTTCACGCTCCTTGCTCAAGGAGTCCTGTTTTCTCGGTGATAATCCAGCTTCCTGTCAATTCATTACAAAGAATGAAATTTAGCTAGCTTGCCACAAGAGCATTTGGCATCGGCACTAAGTCTAAATTGCTTGTGAAAGAGAACGACATTTGGAATTAGCAGATAACTGAATGTTGAATGGTCAGCAACAGTATAACTATAGCCTTTGTTAGGTAGAAATTAGAAACAAAAATTATTAACCCGAGAGAATAACTGTTTAATAACTAGATACTAAACTATTCAGTCATTTATTCAATGCCCATTCATAAACACGACTAGTTGCTGCTTTCCAACAACAACTTAATGCAAAGGGTCTAGCATTTTCAGATTAACAACCACCAAGTTCTGATAGAACTGATGGAGAAACCCTCCAAGGATGGACTGAATATAGAGAAAAAAGAAAGGACACAAACACAGCTGCTCCTTACGTCCTGCAACAACAAACTACAACAAATTATTGAGTTCCACTTAGTGGAATCAGCTAAAGGAAATCGATTTTGCCATTTTGTTCGATTTCGTGTAATCTTTTAAGATTAGAAGTAATTTTAAATTATTTTTATCACTTTACTCAAAGTTTTCTTATATCAACCTTCTTATTTCTATGCCCTAACCACAACTACTTAACCTTTTCATAATGCTCAACATGTAATTTTGATTTCATATGTTTTCAGTCCCAACTGAGGGCTCATTAGTGCACTTTGGCCACCGAGAAATAGTATCAGGTCTAGGATCAGCATATTTTTTTAACTTTGCCGGATAGCACATGAAATCATATTTGAACCTTGAGCCCACCGTTGCCATGCTATTCTATCATGATTCATGGTTATTTCATGGTATTATTTTAGTCTTGGCAAATAAGATACCTCAACAACACTCTTGTTAGTGCAACTGTCAAGATCTTGAATCTTGGAATCTTTAATGTTGATGGAATACGTGCTGATAGGATAAGATGGGATAATCTCATGGATCACACATGGATGAAAGAGACTCATCCAACGTTAGGGAGACATCAACACGAGTTTAGGCTTGTGGAGGTGAGTTTTTTTCCTAAGATGGCAAAATCCCTATCTAGTCCCTGTGAGTTGAGCATCTCTTTCATGTTCCTATACTGCCGGATTACATTACCAATGTATAGGGAATTGATTAATATAGCAAAAAATTGGACTCTTAAATTCTCGTGGATCCGTTGTTTTGTTTTAGGAGGACAAATATCAAGAAAGACCAGGCAACCAAAGGGGAATAGCAGAATAGAATGCAGGATGTCTGAGTTCACATCTTGGCCAGTGTCTTGTGCTGCTTTGGCTACAGCATTAAGGTAAAACTAACAAGCTTGCTATGGTACTATACTCCGGAGATTTTCCTACCCATCCACATGTATCAAGTCTTGGAGGAATTCCCAGCATGGCCAGAGAGACATGATGTATAAGGGATTTCTGAGAAGAATGTCTCTTTCAACTTTATTAATTACACAACAAAAACTTGTCAGGTCCTTGTATTTATATCTATTTCCAGAGACTGACAATTCATGTGGAATCAGATGAACTGGAAAAAGGTGCAATATCAGCAATATCCATGTGACAAGCATACAAGCAAATTCACATTTATTTAATGTGGCATTCTCACGATTCATAGAATGCATACTAACAGGGTAGCAGATTCGCTTGCTGCTTCTATTGTGAGCCTCCAGGTATTCTTCATATGACTGCATCAATTTAACCAAAATCAAGTAATAACCAATGGAACGTTATACATAATAATAGAAAGATGAACAGATGATAACGAAAAGGAATTCAAAAAAAAAATCTCCTATACTGGCCGCAAGGAGATGAGTATATTGCATGCAAAAGTTCAATAAGATCATTATATTTTGTGAAGATTGATATTCTGTCTCTCCATTAGTTCAAAGTTACTATGATTGCTGCTTTCTGACGGTGAAGGACGATAAATAAGTTAAGAAATAGTTACTATTGACTGCAGTTTATATTAGATAGTCTACGTCTCCAAAGCCTGAGCCATAAACCAAGTGAGGTGAAGTTCTACCAAGAAATAGGGTGTTTAAATTTAATAGTAGAGAACAATCACGACTTGAACTGCCACATGCTGTACCAATGCTGGCCGACTGACATGCATCATTCTGGTGATATGATCAATGCCACTAGCTAATAATTAGAGAAGAAAGCATGCACTCAGCAAATAGGTCCAAACTTAAAAAGATAACTGGAAGGCCAAATCTCCCCTTAGAATAACAAAATAATAGCATAAATTGCATACACAACACACCTCTCTAGCAAGATAAATGAGATTAGCCATTTAAAAATACTGAGAAGAAAAACACTTATTTCTATGCAGAGAAGAAAGTTAGCATCCTTCAGTCAAAGTAATTAAGAAGCAAGTTCACTTGATAGCAAAGACAACTCAACATTCTTTACTTACATTTCACAGAACTACTCAAACTAATGGATGGACCTCATACCATTTCAAGAAACTCGTCCTCTGATATAGTACTACAAAGGGGAGTTATTTCACTAGAAATCCCCCAGCCATCAAATTGAGACATTTCAGGATCGCCTTGTGCATCAGCAATATTTCCACTATGGAGGGGATTTTTGGATTGTGCGCCTATAGATGCCACAAAAGGCAAACGTTCAGGGTTAAGTACTCCAACTGACCCCTGGTGTGCTAAATTGGGCATACTTGCTTCAGCATGATGTTGGTAAATTGAATGAGGGTAAAGCATCGGTGATCTGGCCCAAGTCATGTTAACCGGACAGCCATTATATCCTTCATCACGTAAAGAACATGCAGGCTCCATACCAGGCCATCTCACATGGAAATCAATCCTGGAATATCCTTTCTACAAATTACAATCATCTAAACGAATCAAGGTAATTGAATTCACAGAACTAATACTTCGACCCCATACCTTTTCACTTTCTCATCCTCGTCAGTTTCTCTATCAATGAGTTCACACAGTGCTTCTCCAATTTCTGGAGAGAGCTCCTGAAATCAGTACACCAACCATTGTGATACATCAGAACTCTCTTCAAAGAAATAGTGAAGGGAAAGGACACTATATGCAAATGACACCTGGCAGTCCCTGCTAATTTTGACAGGTTTGTAGTCATTCAGTGGATTTTTGAGATGAAGTGTCTTATGGAAAGGCAAGCTATTTAACCGCAACCATTTGATTTCAAAACTGCGTCCCCAGGGATTATTACCACCAGTTCCTTGACTCCAAACATTGTCCCGTCTACAGCTAACAGAAGACATCATTTGGGCATAACCTTGGAAGAAACCACTCATGTTGACACTAAATACGAGAATTACTCTATCAGAATTCTGCAAGACAAGCAGAAACTTCCCCATAACATTTCAACATTTAGAAAGAGCACATGAGGTTAAACTGAGAGCAATCTTACATCAAAGGCTTCTTCCAGGATTGGTTCGTTCATGACTTGAGTAGCCCAAATACCCTTTTCAATTGATAGTTGTATATTATGATGATTCAAGCTCTTAATAATGAAGTATCTTGTACTAAATTTTTTCGTCTTTTTAACAGCACATGAACTTTCTATCAAACTTTCACCAAATCGTGGCTCTTCAGCTGTAGAAGGGTCAACATCTTCGGTTGCTCTATAGCTGGAGCTCTCTGAGAAATAAATTCCAGTTTGTTTAGTAATAGTTGGTATATGAAAGAAAATTAAGTACAAATATAACATCATTCAAAAGTGTTGAATGTTCCACATCACAAGTTTCAGATTTTAGCCAAAACTTAGACAATATTTGAGACAATTGTTGAGATCAGCTGAAATAGTAGTACAGAGAGAGTATGGAAAGCTGCTTCTTTAAGCATGTAAAGACCTGCCACAAGCCAATGCATGCCACAGATAAAGCATATAATATGATGAACAATCTCAGCAAGACAATCATTATCTTTTGCTTCAATTGGACAATCAGTCATAAATTTGTAAAACACTAATTTTTGCTAAATTCATTCTTGGTTTAATATAAGGTGGCATTTTTGTATAAGGTGGCTCTTCCAACTGCCAAAAACAAACTCACCACCAATCATAACCATAAAACACCCACCTATCTGGGAAGAATGCCGAAAAGAAAAAAAGAAGTCTTCAAAGATTACTTTTGAAAACAAAATTCTCTTAAGGCCAATTAGGAAGAATACCTTTAACTTTTTTGCGTGGATTGAATGAGGAAGAAGTCAAAAAACAAGAAGTTGCTCAAATGTGCTTTACTGCAAGAGTTGAAGATGGTGATGACGTAAATCAAGAAACTTTTACTTACAATGAACTTTTTAATGCATTTATTGACATGCAAAAAAATATCATGCCTGGAAGAACTAGAAAATATTAAAAGTATAAGTGGTATATTGCATGCTAAGAAGAATGAGTTAGAAAAAGAAAATAAAGAGCTTAAGAGTAATCTTAAACGTATGCATGCTTCCAATGATGAAAAGAATTTGTTAAAGAAAATGGATGATGATCTTATTGTTATTTTACCGAAGTTTACTCATAGTAGAGGAAACTTAATAAAATCTTAAGTGAACAAAGATTTGTGTTGGACAAAATTGGAATTGGATTTAGAAATAATATTAAACAAAAGAGTTCAACAATCTAATGCAACTCAAATAGTTTTTTTTTCTTTTTTTTAAATTTGTTGCAAAAATGAGCATCATTCATATGATTGTAGAGTTAAAAAAGGAGTGCATGAAAAATACAAGAAATTTTAGGTTCCAAGAGAAGCTAACCTAACNTATATTTTTTTAGACTTTTCAACTATTTAATATGATATTTTAAAGACAAAAAACAGATTCTGTCCAAATAATAAATACAATCTCACACATGTATAGTTTTTTAAATTTTATATCTAAAACAGTAATATATCTAAAGCTGATTTTTTTTTACAGCATAAAACTAGACACAATGATGATACATCAAGATTTTTTGCAGATTTTTTGAAGCTCAAGAACATCTATTTTAAAAAATTTTAATGATACATCAAGGTTAATGCTGAGATGCCCTTTTATACCAATGGATATCTTACTCTATTTTTTAATATAAGCTTTATTCTTCACACACAAAGATAGCTTGCATTCCCTTCAGAAAAATCAGAGTACATATTAAGCACAAAATTTTCATACATTTGTTGAGAGTAATTTGTACTTCACTTTACATTTTCTTTGAAAGAAACTTTTTGTTACCAAATCCTTGTAGAGTCAAAAGAATGAAGGAATCAATCTTAAAAAGAAATCTCCAAGGTTAGAGTGCCAAATAGTAGTAAGGTTTGATCTTCATCCAAATTAGTTCAGTTTCATAGATTTAAACTCTCAAGTGTGGCTTGGAGATTACGCATGGCTGAATCAGTATAACTACGATGTCAAATCTCACTCTCTCTACATTTTTTTTAACCATATTTTATTTTATTTTATTTTTGTGTATCTAATATTTAAACAAACTGAAATTGTAATAATTAGTAACAACCTAATTCAACCCCTCTTAGGATGATTATGGTGACAACACTATCAATTTCTTCCAGAGCATTAATAAGAAATAAAATCAACAGGAGCCACAGAATACCACACGCCCATGGGAATTCACTGCCCAAAAGGAGGTGGACTGGACAACAATAGATTAACACATCTAGCTAACAGAAATGAAGCCAAGATCTTAAAATGCAGTCGCACAAGAGGATAGCATCAATTGGAGATTAGGCAATTTCCTATATGGCAATTAGGCTATCCATGTGGCACAGAAGGAAGCATAAAGGGATTAAATACCAATATTCCCAAAAAACAGCAATCAAAGGTGGGAAAATGTTAATATTAGAAACTTGGAGTGACGCAGAGAGAAGACAGAGAAAAGATGTTAAGGTTTTTTATCCATGTGAGGCAACAACCAACTAGTGCACTATCAGGAGAAGCACGGGGATATAAGGGGTTTGTTGTAGAAGGAATAGAAATGGAAGAGTTGGACCAAAGAAAAGATTTAACAGGAACCATCAGCCATAACGTTGCATATTTGGTGCTAGCAAAGAAAATGACATGGACAAGAACTAAATTACAATAAAGAACACGTGCAATAGAGTCCGCATGGTGGGAAAAACCTTTGTTTGGTTTTGCATAATTGTTCACTCTCAAGTTAATTATGAATTGGATGAGTATGATTGATGGTAGAACAGCCGGTCGTTCTTTTCTTCCCTTTTTTCCATTTTCTTTCCCAATTCAAAAAAAGAAAAAGAAAAATGCAATGCTAACAATCTCAGTTACAAATACAAACCACGGGGACTATATCTAGTACATAAAACAACAGTAGTGATACCAACATGTGAAGATTCTAAACGAGTACTTTCATGTGTTAAAGAAAGAATATGTTAAATAGCATAATCTCTCACGTATACTAACAATGACAACAGAATCCTATAGGAGCAAGGAGTCAAGGTTCGAACTTTATAGCCACAAAACCATGTAGCGCATCCATTCCCGTTGAGAGCCAAACATAAGTCGAGTTGGCCCATGAGCATACTTAAGTGTCAAGGTCAATCCCAAGACGCAAACACGAAAATTACACCAATGTCAAGTATGTCAAATGTAAGTACATTACTTATTGAAAGTGCAAAAATATAAGTATACAATAGTAACAGGCAACAATCGAATATGGAAGAAGATTTCAAGAATTTATTCCCCCGTATAGAGAGTTTCGAGTCTTTTGATATTTGACACTAGTATACATTGAAAGTCTCCAACTTTCACAAAAGGATATTTAATTTTTTTTGTTTATAACACTAAAATTTAAACTAAATTCATCTAAATTCTTAGAAAAATTTTAATATGCAAGAAAAAGTATATAAAAATTTATAGTGCTCAGTTTGGATTATATCATTTTTCCCATACAAATCTATCGACATTCTCGTTGATTTGATCTTCAAGATAGCATTGATCACTCACCTCTTCAGTCTCACGTCTTTAGCAAATTATTAGCTTGTTTTTTCATTTGGTCTCCCCTTCCACTTCACAAGCACTTCTTTCTTCTTCTTTCCGGATAATACAGTCATCTCCTATTTATCAATGATTTCAACTTCTGACGCTACTAGTGGCTTCAATCTAATGTTAATGCACTATAACAAATTGCATAAATAGTCCTCCATGTCAGGACAATATAGCTTCAAACAACTCATATGGAAAGCAGGTAGACTTTCATCCAATTTTTAGAATCTATCTTGTATGATGCCTTCCCCACATAAGTAATAATTTAGACAGGACCTTTATATTTTCGTTGGAGGGCTTGTCTCTTCCTCTAAAAAATCACATCTGTTTTTTGAAAAGCTTCACCAATACAAAATCACCCACAATGAATTGCACAAGCCGCCTCTTTTGATTTGCTACTTCTTTATTTAACGAGATGCTATCTCCAAGTAGATTTTGGCAATCTTTGTATTTAGCTTCCAATCCCGGGCAAAGTTATAAGCATGAGGATACTTACTTTGAATGGCTTGGTCACAATGTATAGAAAAAATAGCTGCTAACCTATTACAATTTCAAAAAGACTCTCATTTGAAGACGAGTACTTCTGAGCATTGAAACAAAACTGAGCAACATCTTAGATCTTCACCAATCCTTCTAATTGGCACTCACAAAATGTTATCGGTACTCATCGAGTAAGTCATTGAATATCTCCATTTGACCGTCAATTTGAACATGGCAACTCAATGAGATATTTAATTATGAACCGAACAATATAAAGAGTTCTAACCAAAAGGCTCCGATGAAACAACCATCTCTGTCACTTACAATGCTTTGGAACACTCCCCAATATTTGACAATATATTTAAAAGAAAAGGGCATGCCTCCTTCTCAAAAAAATCTCTTGATGTTGGAACAAAAATGGCATACTTTGAAAAGCAATCCCAACCACCAAAATGCGCAAGTACTCACCAGCCTTTGGCAGCCCTATGATAAAGTCGAGAGAAACACTTTCCTAGGGTTTACTAAAAATAATAAGGGGTTCCAACAACCCTATTAGCTTCTAACATTCAATCTTATCTTATTGGTAGATGAGACATGTCTTCGTGATAGCTTATTGCATCATTTCTCATCTTGAGCTAGTAATAGCACCTCTTTAGTAGGCTCAAGGTATGTTGCCATCCCGAGTGACTAGCCCATAGTGTCATGAGACTCTCTAAGAAGTATCCTCATCAATTCTCCAACATTGGTGTAAAAACCTGATCTTCATTGGTAAAGATCAATCAGTCATTAGCCTAAAATCTCCGAGTTTTTCCTTCCCGAATAAGATGAAGTAGAGTCATAACCATTTAGCCCTTCTTAAGGTTTAGCTTTACCTATTCTCTAATAGTCTTGGCAATATCGCTTATCAATAGGTAGGCTACTCGAGATAAGGTGGCGATGTCTAGTCTTCTACTAAGGACTTCTACAGACTACTTGTAGCATTCGGATTTGTGTTTTTAACTCCAAGTCAAATTCCTCTAAGAACTCCTGCCACCAAGCCTGCTTTGACGTTAACTTCGGTTAGGTGATGTGACTAGCAGCAGTGTTGTCAATTTTCACCATGAACTTGAAATAGAGCAAACAATGCCTCGAAGTCCTCAGACAATGCACAAGCACAACTCCTCTTGGTTGTATAATGTTGTTCAGTCTAATTTAGCTTTCTACTCTTGTAAGCTATTGGATAACCTTCTTACAATGAGATCCCTCCGATGGCAAAGTCCGACAGGTCAATTTGCACCTTAAAGTGCTTAGTAACATCTAGAATAGCTAACACCAACTCCTTTATTGTCACACACTTGAACTCCTAGAAGACTTGCTGACATGCATCCGATCAACCCTAATTTCTGTCCTTCTTGAATAAATCTGTCAAAGGCATTACTTTCTTTGAATACCTTTCCATAAATCATTAATAGTAGTAAAGCCAAAGAATGAGCATAACTTTCTCACACCTGTCAAGACTTTGCCAATCTAAGATAGCTTACATCTCTTTGGATCCATCATAATCTATCCTCGCCCCACAAAATGCCCCAAGAAGCCGATACCCTCTTAAACAAATGAGCACTTCTGATGCTCCATATAAAGATGATTATCCTTCAACTTCTGAAACACTAATCTTAGACACTTTAAGTGATTTTCTAGGTTTTAACTATATATTATAATGTCGTCCAAGTAAATCACCACAAATTTGTCAAAGTATTCATGGAATACTTGGTTCATCAACGTATAAAATATAGTTGGAGTTATGGTCAATTCTAAGGGTATTACAAGCCATTCTAAAGCTCCATATCTTATAACGCATGTGATTTTTGGCTTGTCCCTTTCCACGATTTTGACTTAGTTATAGTCAGACCTTAAGTTGAGCTTCGTAAAGTATTTTGTATTGTTCAACTAATCAAATAAATTAGCGATTACAGAAATCGGATGGTGGTTCTTCACGGTCACCTTGTTTAAGGCCTTATAATCAATGCAAAGACTTAGACTCTCATCTTACTTCTTCTAAAATTGAACATAAGGCACTCTCTAAGGGTGGATGAATCTTAAGCTAATCAACCCATCCAGTTATTTTTGAAACTCTACTAGTTCTGGAGGTGCCATCTTGTATGCTTCTTAGGCAGATGGTTTCGCCCCAAGTGTGAGTTCAATATGGAGATCCACCTTCATACAAGGTGGAAGAACCGTTGGCAACTCTGTTAGCATCAACTCCTCGAATTCCTCTAGGAGCAGGCTAACTTCCAATGGTGGGGACCCAACTTTAATGTCTTCATCCACTAACACTGTTGCAACGAAGGTAGGCTCACATTTCTTTAAACCCCTTTTAAGTTGGAATGCAACAATACCATATCATTACCTCTCAAATTCTTTTGGCCCTTTAGAGCCGCTCACCAATCACAGACTTTCACCTATGAAGACTATCGAGCTTAGGTGGATTATAGGCATTCCATTAGTTACCTTAAGGAAGTCCACACTCAAAATCAACTCAAAGTCATCCATCGATGCCATCGTAAAGTTCAACTCCCCATTCCACTCTCCAAGTTGCACTGGCACAAACTTGGAACACCAAGGATAGGCTTTGCCTTTGAGTTTGCGGCCATCCTGCTATCACCATCTTGTTCCAACCAAATACCCAGTCAATCTGTTTCAGTCTCAACTATGAAATTGTGAGTGGCACCCATCACAGCCATGGTGTGGGCACTCCTTTCGTGATTCCGATTAATCCCCATCGTTCTCGCTTTCTCCTGACTCCGATTGATCACTTTACCTTTGTAGTGCACCCAAAGCTCCTTTAAACAAACATTGTGCCACCTTATATAGCCCGTCACACAAATAATGCCCACCACAAGATGCCTTCTTATACATCAACGTACTAATGTTTCTCTTGGAACTCTGAGAGTCCATTGCCAACAATTTTTTCCAAGAACTACTTCCCCTATTCTTGGCTTTAAATTCCGACTTGTTGATACTGGATGCACTTTGTGAACTTCTTAAATGGAATATTACCAGATTGCCCCTCTCAAATAGCATAGTTAACGTCTTTTTTACTGCATTTTGAACAAAAGTCAAATCTTACATCCGCAATGTAAACCATTCTATTTAAACTCACAATTGTAGGTTATCTATGAAATGAAATAGACAATCCTTATTAGACATATCTTTGATATCTAACATACATGTTGAGAAAGCTTTAATATAGTCCCTCATTGTTCCAGTGTGCTTAATTTGTTTTTGTTTCCTTCGAGCCATAAATTCAATATTTTTATAGTAAAATTGTCCCATCAGATCTCCCCTTGAGTTAATGTTCAATCTTTCCAAGGAAATTTCCTCATATTTTGTGCGCTACCACAGTTTGGTATCACCGGTCAGGTACGTGGTTACCATCAAAACCTTGGTCTCATCCAAATCCACCTTCACAATCTTAAAGTATTATTCTAGATCAAAGATGTCAAACTCCTTCAAATCTCACGTGCCACTACATGAATGAGGTTCCTGAGACTTAACTCTACAACCACTGAAAGCACTGCTATCAGTCGAGGCAACTCGCACTAGATAGTTTACCTTACTGGTGAGCTCGACATTCTCTTCTTACAAAACTTTTATCTCAATCATCCTTTTTTTCAAGAGTTTTAAAATAAGTCACTATGGTCAAATAAACCGTAGGAGTCATCTGTAAAGTCGGATGAACCGCAAGAGTCATATGAGTAGCCAGCTGTGGTGTTGCTTGAGCCATCACTACCCCATTGTATGAGACTTTCCAAAATCAATGCCTATCTTACCATTCCTCTTGTAAGTCAAGCTTTAATACCAACTGTTATGGTCCGAATTTTATAACCACAAAATCGTGCAACACGTCCATTCTAGTTGAAGGTTGGATGCAAACAAGTTGACCCACAAAAATACTTAAATATCGGGGTCGATCTTAGAATGCAAATGCGAAAATTACACGAGTGTCAAGTACGTCAAATGCAGATACGTCACTAGTTAAAAGTGCAAAAATACAAGTAATTAATAGCAATAAATAACAATTAGATATGAAAGAATATTTCAAAAATTCATTTCCCATATAAAGTGTTTTAAGCCTTTTAGCCTTTGACAATAATATACATTGAAAAATTTTCAACTTTTATGATAAAGTATCTAATTTTTTACAATACTAAAATTCAAGCTAGATTCACCTAAATTTCTAAAAAAAAATCAAAGATACCAAAAGGAATTATATAAAATTTACATGGTTCGATTTAAATTCTAACACGAGGGTGACTAGTAAGTCACTACAAAAATTTTTTAGTGGTTATCCTGTGATATCCTTGTATTTGAATAGTGCATGTTGAGTATCCACAATTGGTGGTCCACTCTGCTATGATGCATAAACAGAGAAACAGGGATATGGACTCAACATGCCTTAGAATCTCAAAAAAAAAAACAAAAAAACAAAAGAACATGATTTAATGTAAGCATAGAATGAATAAAGCATACAACATATCGATAATAAGTTTCAAATTGACCTTGTATAGATTGTAGGCAATGAACTTAATAACCTATGAATGCTGAAAATGGACAATGTGTTCAAAACACGCTAGTGACTTGATTTTATCTTAAATTAATCATATTTCCACATAATTTATATTGAAGAAATTCTTGATAGGCTAAAAAATTCTCATAATGTCTTTTAGAAGTTCATTGGAAAATAATTTAAACAGAGAATAGATGGAGTTGGAATTTGATGCCAAGTGAGAGAATATGGCATGGCTTGTGACAGAATATAAATCATGCTAAAACCTATAGTTGATAAGCTACTCACAATCAACAAGTGCTGAATAGGTATGTAATAATTAAAATTACCATAGTATGAGTCAGGGCTTAGTTTCATATTTCTCAAATACTGATGACTGTTTGCATTCATGTGTCCTACAAGGGATACTTCTTCAAAAAGATGGAATCTAGGAAATGCAACTGATATTGAAACGACAAGTTAGCCTCTCTCACCATACAACTGCAAGGTGAGCCCATGCAAAACGTTTGATTAAGATACGACAGATAGCCATAGATGTCCTCCAATTATAACTTCCAAAGCATTCACACTAGCAATCCACCCTTTCACTCTGAAAGAAAGGTTAGAGTATAACCAATACAGTCTTATGATAGTTTTGCGAAAAGTCTTAGCAACCTACCCAAATCAAAAAATATTACAGCTTAAACCCCTTCTACAATTTTAGTGAGATGCCTGGTGTGCTGACTCCTTTGCAGTATAGACAAACGAGAAGGAAAGGGTGATGCATCCTGTGGATGACAGGAACTTTTTTTTTGGGGGGGGGGGGGATTATGAAAAATATTTACCATCCAAAAAGAGGAAAAAAACAGAGTATTTAGAGTAAAAAGTATCGCAAACATGCAAGTGTTAAATCATGCAGGAAATGTAAAAGTTGATAGAATGTGTAACTTTCAATATCAAAGCTACATGCCTTATATAACATTAACTGTTTCAATCACTCCATCTTCAAATTTGAGGCTTTCTTCTACTTCATTACAAAATTTTGGGGCTTCTCATACTATATTCCAAAATTTTACAACTGGTGGTTTTCAGACTCATGTTTTCTGTCTCCGATCACCATGTCACTCATTCAATTTTCCCACCTTTCCACAAAATAAATTAATTTTCTTCCTCTTAATCTTTCTCATACCATTCTATCTTTCTTTGATAAAAAATATTACTATTTTACATTTCAAATGGGGCCACCAAATTTCACTATCTATACCACTTCCAAAAAACCTTCTCTAGGGACCCAAACCTATGTGTCCCATTGCCTGCATCCCACATTTAAAAGAAATATGCCAAGGGAGGAGATGGCACTGTCCAGCCCTTTAATATATGTGTTTTTTTCCTGAACCCCACGTAAGTGAAGGAGTAATTCAACCCCACCGCAAAACATTGTTGAGAATCCCACATTTACACAGATAAGGAAGCTATTCAGCTCAGTCTATAAGCCATAGCAAGCAAACAATGCCCAAACAGCAAGGCCATGCACGATTAGCAGCTAGTACTGCAGCCAAAGCCTTCCACATCTGCATTTTGTGCAAGTCCAACCCTCATAAAATGGTAGTTTTTAAATAGGATGCATCTGCTGCGTCTTAGACCCTGCTTTTGGCACCCTATATTAAGTATGCTTTTCCACTAGTGTTGGTCTGAAAAAATTCCATCACAAATCCAACCTCATATTAAAGATGGAAGAAACAGTGAAAGCAGAAAGGAAATAGAGTAGAATGCAGTTGTAGACAGGCACTTCTACCAAGGTAAATGATCTAAAAGTTAAGGGCAATCACCATCATCTCCAATATACGAGACATCAATAACAAGGTCATGGACAACTTATGTAATCAATCCAGTTATTTTTCTTTTGCACTGGAAACTAAAAATTATTATAAATGAAAAAATAGTCTCACATAGAACAAAAAAATAATAATTAAAAATAAATAAAAATTACACAACCATTACCTGGATCATCCAAATTCCACATATCTTGCTTTTGAGTCACAGATGAATCAACCACAGATGCGTTATCCTTTGCAGTATCAGTAGACATATCCGCAATATGCTCTTGTATAAGCAATACAACCCTACTGATTGTACCTGCAGCTGTATAGCTCCAGTCAAAGATCAGGACAAAACAAAACACGATAGTAAAACCATTAATGCCTTAAATCAAGCTTATGGAGCTTTGTTTTTCCTACACTTTTTTTCTCTAATACATGTCTTAAATAATTATCAAAAAAATGAATGAAAACTAAGCAACAATCGGCAAGGGATATCCCTGATCAGAACTACCACTAAATCCTAAACAACAGCTGTTTTGCAGTATCAGTAAACAGAGTTTGAAATAATTTCTTTCACAAAAGGAATTGAATATGCGGCAGCGTAGATGGATGGATTTGCTTAAAGATTATAATTGTAAGATACAATATTAGTCAGGAAAGGCGATGTGGTTGTTGATGCTTTGAGTTGTAAGTCTTTAGGTTTGATGGCCCATTTGATGATTAAGGAATGGGAGATGCTTGATGGAAATGACCGAAGATTTGGATAATGAATCACACGCATGTTTTGATGTGCAAGCAAATGGGATTCTTTATTTTCAGGATAGGATTTATATTCAAAATATTGAGGAATTAAAGGAAGAAATTCTGAATGAGGCCCATAGATCAAGGTATACAGTTCATCTCGGAGTGAATAAAACGTATCCGGATATGGAGAAGAATTTCTAATGGCAGAATATGAGATAATAGATTGCAGCATTTGTGACAAAGTGCATTGTGTGCTAATATGTGAAAGCCGAGTATAAGAAGCATCCAAGTTTTTGCCCTTTCTACCGATTCCTAATTAGAAATGGAAGTATATCACGATGGATTTTTGTTTCAGGTTTGCCTGAGACGACGAGGAATTTGGATACCATTTGGGTGATTGTGGATCGGTTGACGAAGTCAGCTCATTTCTTGCCAGTCTGTATAGCATTCTCAAGGGATAAGTTGGCCCGTCTATATATTAATAAGATTGTAATGTTGCAGGATATTCCGACTTCAATAGTTTCCAATCGTTATCCAAAATTTATATCGAAATATTGGGAAAGTTGTATAAGGAATTAGATACCAAGTTGAAATTTAGTATGACATTTTATCTGCAAATAGATAGTCAATCAAAGTGGCGCAGCACAAGCACGTGGGCCCATAACCCACTAGTCACAGTATCTGATTTGAGGTTTAAAGTAGGTGACCATGAATTTTGAAGGTATCTCCTAGGAAAGGAATTTCGAGGTTTGGGGTAAAATTGAAGTTGTGATTTATTAGGCCATTTGGGATTTTTGTAGAGAGTCTAAGAGGAGGCCTATAGATTGGTTTTGCCTCCAAGTCTAGCGGATTGCCATAATGTCTTCCATGTACTGATGTTGACGAAATATATACGATTTTTCGCATCTGATCGAGTTTGAGCCATTGTAGATTAATGAGAATTTGTCTTATATTGAGATTCCAGTTCAGATTTGAGACAGAAATAATCAGGTGTTGAGAAATAAGACAATCCCGATAGTTAAGGTGCATTGGAGAAATCATTCAGTCGAGAAAACGACTTGTGAACATGGGGAAAAAGTTCGGGAGAAATATCCTTATTTGTTTGAATTTTTAGCTACGTAAATTTCGAAGACGAAATTTTTATAAGGAGGAAAAAAATGTAAGGCCTAATTCTTGATTTACAGTAAAAATTTTCAAGGTATTAAAAAATATGAAAACAAATCAATAACCAATAATTAAAATAAAATAAAATAGGATGTCCACATGAGATATCCATGATCAAAACTACCACTAAATCCTAAATAACAGCTGCCAATAGCCAGCATGTCAGTAAATTTATAGATGAAATGGCTTATGGTAAGTGATTTATAGATGAAGTTCGGCCCTATTTCAGATAAAATCCAACATTTTTTACATGCTTTTTCAACATAACTAAACATGTCAGTACATTTCAACACTAATTTCCTCACATTGCATATTTTGTAGTTTCATCACTTTTTTCAATACTTTAGTTCACTTATTTTGTGCTATCAAATCTTAGCAAAATTAACCAATGCCCAGGTGTCATGGGGATCTCGCCACGCTGCATATCAAGCAGGAACCTCACATTAGTTGCATTTGGCTTCAAATTTTATGGGATTCTTTAAAGCAAAAAGAATTCTCCATAATTTCCTTCCATATATATGGTTGTCCAATGGGAAGATGGAACAACTCAAACCGACCGACCTAATTCACCTGATATGTGTTCTTTTGACCTATTTTGTCAAAGTCCATCCTCTTCCACCCAAACTTCTAAAGTCACCACATAAGAACTTTGTCCATGAATTTCAACGGGTTTATTCCAAAAAAAAATGGTAAACAGTCTTTACATTTAATATTTACATCCCACTATTCCATTAAAAAGGACAGCACAAATAGAAAAGAAAGAATGAATGATCAAGGCATTTAAGAACCTTACGGGCAACTTTGGACATGAACTTCGTGTTATTGCTTGTTGTCTTGCTTCTATTTGTCTCGATTTGAACCAACCCGGTTTAAGAAAGTAGGACACCTATTGACTAAATGTTGGTTCTCAGGTTTCCTCTGGAATGAAGCTAGCTACATTATCATACTACTTTTACAAGTCCTAAGCCATCATAAGTTTTAAATCTTCACTTAACTTTATCCGCTTCATCAAGGTTTCATGATATTGAAGGAAAATTTGAAACTAATACAAGTTAAAAATTTTGGTTTGAGAAAATGTGTTTGGTACTTATTTTAATACAAATTATGGGAAAAAGAAAAGAAATCAGGCCTCCAAGTACTTTCATAGGCAATATTTTCATCTACCATGAGATTAAATTTCACTTCCTACGCAAAATCTTCAGGTCAATAGACACATCTACAAGTAATTGGAAACAAAAATGTGATACTTTGAAAGGCTAGAAAAAATATCCTCAGCTAGGCGAAGCTAACCATTTTCAAGGGGTTTCACAGTTACAGCTGGAAATGGTTTTCTGATCAAACTAATATGACCAATTGGGCAATATCTGAACTGAAATCAATCCAGTTGACCCATTAACTGGTCAAATCAATTTATCTTTTCAGATTTTTAAGCACTCCACTAAAATTATCCAAAAATAACTAGCATTTATCACAAATGCAAAATTCATAACTTCAAGGTACACATATAATATATAGTAAGGGTATAAAATACAATTTTAAAATAGCAAGGTAGAATACAATAACATAAATTCACACCTTAATAAAGAAAGAAAAATACAGAAGTGTGCCCATTACAATATTAAACAAGATAACGGGAAAACGGGCAATAAAACTTCAAATGTGAGATGAGTTTGGTGTAGCCGCGAAAAATATATTAAAGAACTATATTTCTAAAGTATACATTCATAAAAAATATACATACTAGTTGGGTTGGGAACTGCAAAATCAGAAACCATCATCCCAGCACTAAACCCAAACCCAAAAAAATTAAAATATTCTGGCAAGAAATAGAACCATTCGGATAAACTATTTTTGGTTCAGTTTTAGTGGGAGGGCAAGGTTAGCAGGTTTACTGTTTTTTGACACCCCTACTCCCTTCTGCTGATTACACTAAATTGAATCGCTATAAATAATTTCCACAACTAGATAAAGCTATCCCCATTTTGTTTACTATACTTTTTCCACGGGAAATTCTCTTTCCAACATCTCAGATGGCATTATTCTTGCAAGAAGCACCAAAAGGAAAAGCCTGTGACCCAACCCATGCCATAGCCAAAGGCTACAACGAAAGTTTTTAAATTGACACAGAGATTTCAGTCAAATTCACTTTGAATCTAGACACTACCTTAAAGAACAATAAGCTGTAACTCATGTATACCAATTACCAAATCTTTCAATTGCTACATTGTTCTGCATATAATATGAGAACAACAAAAAAGGCAAGCCAGTGCACAAGTCTCACACATCATAAAATTTTGAGATTATTAGATATATGAAGTCTTAACCCTTCTTCCTGATTTGACGCTATAACCTTCATGTCATAATTGAGTTGCCTTAATGATGTCAAGGCTTTGTACTCTGATATAAGAATACAAAATGCAAGAAAAATTTGCAGCTATTGACCCATCCCTTGCCCTGCAAAGAAACCCTCTATATGACCAATGCTATTGAATCTCCTCTCACAATTAGCAATTGAATAGAGAAATTTGTACTAAAGCCCCCTTCTTTCAACCACAAATTCTTAGACTTCTTTTACTGGCTAATTAAATTTACCACTTGCTACAAATCCTTTTCAGTTCCATACACCTTATAATTTCTGCAACAAAAAAAAAAAAAAGTGCTTCTTACAATTGAGATCAGATGACCAAATTAAACTCGTGCGCTAGGTCTTAACCTTCCTTTTGATAAACCTACGTTCCAAAGTCAATAAATAGCCAATACTACCTCATACCACAAAAGCTTCACCAATCCTAAATTCTTAAACCACGTTCTTGATATGGGAAAGAATTGCTCTGGGTAGTAAAAGAAAAGGTAAAAGTCAAAATTAACTTGAGGGAGCCACCTTCTGACTCCTGAAGAGTGATGTACCCACAATAGTTTCTATCATGTACCTAGTACCAATCAGACATTGTTTAACCCATGGAGAAAACTAGCAGCAAGAAACATGGATTATTATAAATTATATCAACTCAAATCTACCTCTTACAGGCATTAGCAACTTCTTTCCCATTTTAAAACATAAAATAAATTGAAATCATTTTCAATTTCAAAATTGATTTGCTTTTTCCAAATACAAATAGTACTTACACAAAAATGTATCACTCATTTGGAGGGGGGGGGGGGGAATCTTCCAGTTTAAGGTACAGATAGGAAAGCAGTAGGAAAGAAGACAAGTATTAGGGAAACTACCCTAAGAAAGATTCGGGGAACCGGCTATTCCTGGTGCCAAACAGATTTCCAATATTCCCTAATTTCTCCATCATCCAATTGTTTTCAAATGGGTCTGGGAAAGGATGTAAAGTATCACAAATAATGAATCAAAAAGGATCCCCAAATTCCAGTTTGGAATTCTCCGGATCCACCAAATTATGACAATATCGACAATACAATCAAATGTATTCATGAAAGATCGCATTATCTGAACATAAATTACCGATTACATCAAAATTAAATGCTAAATAGATAAACGTAGTAAGTAAAATTACGTTCCAGTTTAAGGTATAGACAGGAAAGCAGCAGGAAAGAAGACAAAAACTAGAGAAACTACCCTAAGAAAGACTCGGGGAACCGGCAATTCCTGGTGCCAAATAGATTTCCAATATTCCCTAATTTCTACATCATCCAATTGTTTTCAAATGGGTCCGGGGTAAAGTATCACAAATAATGAATCAAAAAGGATCCCCAAATTTCAGTTTGGAATTCTCCGGATCCACCAAATTATGACAATATCGACAATATAATCAAATGTATTCATGAAAGATCGCATTATCTCAACATAAATTACCGATAACATCAAAATTAAATGCTAAATAGATAAACGTAGTGAGTAAAATTACGTTAGAAGCGTAAACAACAAAAGCCATACCTTGACGAAATAGAGAGGGATAACTGAGAGGACCCAGAGATTGAGATGAAGGAATGATACAGTTCAAGGGTAGTTTAGTTACATGGAGATTGTAACAAAAAAGAAAGTTAATATGGACTGGGGAGTGGGAAGCGAGAGAGTGAGCGCGAAGAGAGTAATGGTTTGAAGGAAGATAGAAGTTCTTCCGCAGTGGGAGCCCTAGGTTTGTCAACAGGCCTCAGATTTTGAACAGTA
>JAODPA010102404.1:0-21003 GCA_025585075.1 Nepenthes mirabilis | reverse complement strand
GTTATTACTTAAAATATCATGACAACATATTCCCATGATATAATTTTCGTCTTTATATTATAGGATGGGAAGATATAACAAATGATTCTTCCTTGATGCCCTAACAAGATAGGAAAATACTTTTCTATTTTCTCTAAATGGCAAGACCGATGTTGTTATAAAAAAGATATAATTAATCATTATTTTTTATCTTATAAATAACAAGTGATTTCAATATTCCTAAATTTTTAGCTATATATTGTGGTGCTTGTTGCAAACCGGGTTCTCGATTGTCGTACGGATTAGAAGGCTTTTGAATTCATCGTCCTTTGGAGGCAGTCTCGAGCGGGTTCGGTCTCCGTCTCTGTTAACCTAGGACTTACGCAACACAACTAACAAATAGGAGGTCGGAGGTCCGGTGAAATTTCTCCCATCGAAAGCACTTCGACCCTCAAATTAGCAACCTTTTACAACGAATAAAAAGGGAAGCACAAGCTTAGAGGTGTGCGGGAATATGCTGTGACTGCTTGGGAGTGCATGAATGCAAGTATGGGAGATTGGTAAGCGGATGTTGGGAAGCCTGGCTCCCAAAATGCACCGCAGCGGGTGGCTAACTGTATGGCTCGTATCAAGCTAGAGAAAAGTGGGAGCTGGCTATGTTTTTGAGAGCTTGCGCATGCAGGAGCGTGTATCTCAGTGCCAGGCTCTGGTTTTCTCGCAAGTGAGTTGATCGATCGAGTGATCTCTCGGGGGGTCCTCCTCCTTCTCCTATAAGCGAGGAGAGGATTTTATGGCTTCTCTATCTCGAGTCCTTGGCACGAGAATCCCCCTGCAAGCATTCGTTGGCCGTTGACCATTGACGGTAATCGCCGGTGTGTCAGTTGTTGCCTAGCAGTGGTAGGCAGACGGTCGGACGTCACAAGTCATGCTTGGTCTACCTCTTGTGTTTGGATTAGCTGAAGAACTGTCAGCAGCGGTGCGAGCCACAGCTAGCAATACTGACCTTCTCCTCATTGGTTCGTTTCCTCTGCATCACCTCTGTCAACCGTCAGCCGCATTAATGGGCTGCAGGTGACGCCCATTAGCTATAAGCACGGCCTGCCACGTAGGTCGTTTTGGGACGTTGGGTTGGATCTGCTGGTCGTTGCTCTGTGGATTGGGCTTGGAATCTTCATGGGCTTTCATGTCGGACCCAACACTAGCCTCCCATACCTGGGCTGACCTGTGGTCGCAGCCTGGCATGTCTTTCTTAGTCCTATTCGTAGTCGCTCAGTTTTCCTAGAGATGCGTCAGTGTTTGTTGTCTTTCCCTAGGCAGTTGCACAAGCTTTTCTAGCGCTGCAGTGATTCGATACCTGGAAAGGAAGGATTCCCATGCTTGAGGTTGCCGTGGGCTAAGCGCTTTTCCTTCTCCATGAAATATGGTCGTTGGGCGCTTGCCAAATTAACTTATGGCAGGGCGCTAACTTGCCTATAAATAGGGAGTACCTTCAACTAGCATGGCTCATCCCTTGGCTGATATCCGTCGGAGCGATGCGAGAACTTTGGTTTGTCCTGCCTCTGGCGGGAGTTTGTGAAGGAATCGGATGGACTAGCTGGCGATTCAGAGTTTCTGTTGAAGACTGTCCTCAGGCCCATGCTATGGGCGGTTCCCCATGCTGATGAGGGTGGCTCGGCCACTCTACTGTCATCGTGTGCCTCCCCCAAGTCGTGGTGCTTCGTGGTGCACAGGATGATCCTGGCGGAGCTCTCATGGGGCTGTTTGCCTCCGATGTAATGCATCGCACATGGTCTCCAATTCACTGGAACCTTGCGCCGGCTGGGGAGGAGGTAGAAAGTGGGGCTCCGATGGGGGAAGAGCAGGTCCTTTTCCTATGTCCCTGTCAGAGGCTCCTGAGTCGAGTGTTAGTTTTGCCTTTGCAGTTAATATTGGGCTCATCCGTGGCGGTTGACCAACACTTTGCTACTCTAGAGTTGGCATCTTTGGCCTGTTGGGTTACCAGCAGGGGTGATCTCAAGGCCGGGGTGATCTCATGTAGGTCACGTTCACCAAGCATCTGGGGTGGTCGCTTGGGGTGTATGCCCCGTGCCGTATCTTCTCCTTCTTTCTTGTACCTTTGCTGTTGTAAATTTTATACATTGTAAAGAAAGCCTTAATGAATAAAAGAAGTAGCCATATGTCTTTATTCTTCTGTCTTGTAGCATGCGACTTCTCTCACTGACTACTTCTTTGGATCACACTTTGCGGGCAATTTGTCCCTTCCAGGGCATCATGCTCCGTCTCACACGTTTGAGAGTGTTTGAGCGCTCGCGGCTGACCTTTGGTCAACCTTGTCCCTCGAGCCTTAGTACAGACCGTTGACGGGAGGACGCGACAGGAGGACACTCCTGGCAGTCGAGGCTCGGGAAGTTCAAACGCTACAGGTGGATGTCACATCCGTTTGATTGTCTGACGTAATGACTGTGTGGGAGATCGGGGGGCGTCACGTCATAATGATCTGTCTTGGGAAGGTGCGAATCTTCAGGGACACGCCACGTGGGAGGAATTGATTGGCTCCTTCTTGAAGCGTCTCCTTGGAGATTTTCTGGCTATTTAAACTCCACAATTCCCTCCAAGAGTTTGGCATCCTTTAGTTGCTTTGAGAGCGTAAGGCAAGGGCTATTCTTGTTTCCCTTTCTTCTTTATGGAGAGACCGTCGTCCTCGTCAGAGTCCGAGTCGTCTTTCGGAGAATCTGCGAGTAACACACGTGCTTCACGGATTCGTGATGATGCCGCGTCCGTTGCTGCGGCCGCTGGAAGCGGTGGTTCAGAGGCCACCGTTGTTGGACCGATGAGGTTTTTGTGGGCCCCACCGGGTTTCGAGAGGGAGGGCGTGTCCACATCCTCATGGGGCAAAGGCTTAGGAGGGGGAATCCCGTGCTCCAGCAGGTAGCCTGGGCCATTGAGGGCTACAAGGCTAGGGTGCAGGTTCTAATCAGGGAGGTTGAGCAGGTGAGGGCTCGAGCCACATGCTTTGAGAGAGCGTGGTCCGAATCGGAGGTACGGGAGTCCAGGCTTGCTGATACTAACATGCAGGCTCGAGGCCGTATCTTGGCCATTCAGGAGGAGTTCAAGTGGTTCCAGGTGCACTTTGGAGAGGAGTATGCATGGTTAGAGGTGGAGTTGAGGTCGAGATTTAGGCCAGAGGAAGTGGCTCCTGCACTAGAAGGAAGGTTCCAGGACGGCATCCGTCTTAGCCGGAGGCTAGCCAAGCTGGAGGAGCCAGATTTTCGCATCGGCATCTAGACTCTCGAAACTCAGGCGTCCAGACTCGCGCCCATCTGAGGGATTTTACTACTCCGGACTCTCCAGGATCCAACGAGGGCGACCAGTTGTGATCGGTGGTTGTCGACTACCTTAAGCTATAATAACGTTTATTAGTGAAATACATAGTAAAACTTCGTACTTGGCTGTGCTGTTTGCTCGTACTTGCATGTTCCTTCTTCTTTTGTTTTTTTTTTGTTTTGCTGGTTTTGTTCCCTTGCCGCTGTTTCTGACAGCCAGGATCCTCGCAATAAATGCGAGTGTGACAATTGAGATCTTGTCAGGCGGCTGAAGAGATACCAATCGTTGGCCTGACGAGAGGCCATGATTTCCCGATGCTTGGGAAACTATGGCGTTTCTATCGAATGGGCACGTGGCCTGATTTTCTGGTAAGGACGTCACTTGAGTTTTGCCGCGCATTGGTACCTTGTTGCCTATATAAGCGGCATCTCTGCGAAGTCCTTCCTCTTTGTGCTTTTTAATGCTTGAGACTGTAACTCTTTCCAAAGTGAGCAAGATGGTTAAGAAGAAAGAATCCCCTTCTTCTTCGTGAGTTCCCAGATCGAGCGGCCATATGGTAGATAATACCGGCTCTATTCTGACCACGAGCACCATTGCTGCCCTAATGGTTGATTATGACATTCCTCTAGACATGTCGTATCGCGCTCCTAGCTTGGATTGTAGGGCCCACACCCCCCAGAGGGCTTTGTTACTATTTACGAGTATCATTTGAAAGGGGGACTCCGCCACCCCATGCCATGTGAGCTGACTGCCCTTGTCGAGGCTTTGCGTGTTCCGATGGCGAGACTTCACCCGAATGCTCTTCGCTAGCTGGTTTTGTTGTATATCTTCGCTCGCCTTCATTCTATAGCATTTGACGCGACTGCGGCGAATGTAATCTTTCACTTCTCGAAGGCAGATAGCTGGATCTCAATATCTCCGAGAACTTGACTTGGTGAAGAACTAGAAGAGTCTTTTTTTCTTCCTGCAAGAGCCATTGGATTTAGAGTTTTCTCCAAAGTGGGGTCCGATCCCACCGTTCTTTCGTAAGGAGGTGTCTGACGAGGAGGTCAAGGAAACGGCAAGGCTGGTCACAGCCATCAGTCTCTAGATGAAGACGTTCTCCACCCAGGGGTATTGCCTAACATCTGACGCCCTTGCTGCTGCCAAGTGGGGTCCCATGTCCAGCTGGGTCGTGGCTGGCTCTTTGAAGAAGAAGCCCACGGATGTTGTGATCTGTGGATCATCGGGAGGAGACGCTGAGGAGAGTTGTTCCCTATTGGAGTCATCCTTGGATGATGAGGAGGTAGAGGCCCCGTTGAAGAGGTTAAGGAAGGCCGGAGGTACCTCCACCTGGAGATCACAGTGATTGGTTGTAGGGCCCACTATGCGAGCTCGGAGTCCAGTCCCGGAGGCGACGTCATGTGTTGAGTCGCGCAAGGGAGCTACTAAACCTGCGTCGATTCCTGCTGCGGCGTTAGCTAAGTACGGCGTTCCTGTGGTGGAGTTTTGTTTTGGAGGAGAGTCCCTCGCGGTTCCATTTTTTGATCTGGAGACTCCGGAGATGACTGTCGAGGGCGCGCCTGCCGTGGAGGGCAGCGCGTCTTTTCCTAAGGAGCTGGAGGCTGAAATCAGGCAACAGGCCAATCCACCAAAGATTGATGTGGCTTTGGAGATCGTCGCGGTTGGTACGGCTTGGGAGGAGAAGCCCTCAAGTGTCCCCATATTATCCAATGCTCCAGGTTATCCCAACCCCGGGGAGGTAGTGGTTAGATGTGTGGAGGCCCCATGCTTGTTGACGCCAAGAGAGGGAGTTAGTCATCTAGATGCGTATTCTGCTTATGTATAATTTTCTTGAGCTGTGTGCTCATCTGTGGTTTGGAGTTCTGAAAATTTTTGGCCTTCTCTTCCCCACGTAGGTCCCTTGGGAGGTTGATTCTTTTGATGAGTTAGCCGCTTAACTGTACAGAAACTTTTACTGTGGGCAGGAAATTGCTCAGCTTATGAGAATCAAGTTCGCTTCTATCCAAGGGAGAGCGAATGACTACAGGGAGAGAACAGGCAAATGCAGGAGGAAGTTAGGCACTTGAAGACAGATAGTGGCCAGCGGACGCAAGAGGTTGCACTCCTGAGGCAAGAGGTCTAGCAGCTGAAGAAAATGGTCACTACTCTCGAGGAGGACAATTCTCACCTGTCTAGAGACCTGAGGGAGTGGCTCTCTCCGTCGGAGGTGAACCTTGTCCAGGAGACTAGATTCTGGAACGGCGTCCGCCTGTGCCGCAAGATCGCCTTGCTCGTGCTTCCAATCATTCCAGAAGGCGTCTTCCATCCTGGCAACACTGGGGTCTGTGATAAGTCCCACCTAAGGAACTTTCTTGAGGAGGCAGGCTCATCGATCTCTCAGAAGTAGCTCCACTTGTATATATTGCTTTTTCCTTCCTTTTTTCCGTGTACCACTTGTCAAGCCTTGTACATATGAATGAGAAGTGACGTCCCTTTTCTGTACTTACACCTTCAAGTGTAATCTTAGAGATTATATCTCGTGTTTATCGGCTATGCTTGTAAAGTTATTGTCGCCAAGGCCCCAATCTAGCGCCTTCTTGTGTCGTACTGATCCTTCGTCAGAGGATGTCATCACATCTCACAGTTTTAATGGGAAGCTCGATCCAACAGAGTGGATATCATCACAAGTCCCGTGGAGCCACGCTAAGGGCTAGCTGGGTTTTCAAGCCACAGCAGCCGGACTCCGGGTCTAGGCCATTTCGTATGCGGTTCCTGCATTAGGTGCTTTGCCCCCGCTCAGGGCGTCATAGCTATCCGGTGCTCAGTCCTAGTCCACGACCATTGTAGACCGAATGTGCTCTCTTCCTCGGGAAAAGGTTGCCGCACGCCTGCAATTCTTGCCCCTTAAGGTTTTGTTGGCCATAAGTTGGGGACTTCAAAAGCCCCCAGGCTTGATGTTTTGACCGCATGGGTCGTTGGCGCGAGGCCAGGTTGGCGGACCACTTGGGGTCCTTTTGACGCAGAGTCAAAGTCTGTGCTTGGTTGCTCCCGGGCCTTTCGGCACGGAGCCAAGGCACATCAGGCCGCTTAGGGCCGTTCGACGTGGAGTTGAGATTCTATGGTGGCCGCTTTCGGGCTGTTTGGTGCGAAGCCAAGGTGTATGGGGCAGCTTAGGGCCGTTTGACGTGGGGTTGAGATTTTGTGGTGGCTGCTTTTGGGTCATTTGGCGCGAAGCCAAAGTATTTGGGGCTACTTAAGGCCATTCGACGCAAAGTCGAGATCCTGAGATGGCTGCTTTCGGGCCGCCTGGTGTGGGGCCAAGGATTCATTTTACGGACAGACGATAGTCCTCCCGACTTAGTGGCAGTTTAGGTCATTTTACCTTTTGGAATGTTATGCATGCAAGCATTTACATGAATAAAAACACAAGCTACATGAATAACCAATTTTATTAAATAAAAACACAATGCATATACAAGCATTCCTCATGGTGTGTGTGTACGCCTTACCTGGGCTAACATTGCTCTACTGATAGTATTTTTTGAGTTTGGCAGCGTTCCAGGTCCACAGGACTAATTTGCAATTCTGGGCGCGTAGCTTGTATGCTTTGCTCCAGAGGATCACGGAGACGAGGAATGGGCCTTCCCAGCGGGGGGAAGTTTGTTCTTGCTTGCGGCTTTTCTTGCGGCCTCTACACTCCAGAGGACTAGGCCTCCAACCTCAAGCGGGCGTGCCTTTACCGCTTGTTGTAGTATCGCGTGATGCGCTGCTGGTAAACTGCGGTCCTCAAACGGGCAGTATCTCGAACTATCGGGAGCAGGTCGAGGCATTCTCTGAGTCTCTGAGAGTTCGTGGCCAGATTGAAACACTCGACCCGTAGGCAGGGTAGTCCCACTTCAACGACCAGAGTAGAGGCTGAAGGGTGTCTCTCTCGTTGGCTCCCGTGGGGTGGTTCGGTACGACCAGAGTACGGAACGTAACTCATCAATCCACGAGCCCCCTACGTCTTCCAGATTGGTCTTCAATCCGTGCAGCAGTGTACGGTTGGTGACTTCAACCTACCTGTTCGCCTGGAGGTATGCCATAGACATATGTACCAGCCTGATGCACAAGTTTGCATAATATTTGTTGAATCATTTGCCGGTGAATTAGGTTACATTGTTGGTCACTATGACCTTGGGAATCCCAAATCGGCAGATGATGTTTTGATAGAGGATCTTTGTCGAGTTCTGCTCGGAGATTTGAACCAAAGGGACTGCTTCTACTTATTTGGTAAAGTAGTCGATGCCAGCGATTAAGAATTTCCTTTATCCGGAAGCTAAAGGCAGTGGTCCGAGGATGTCAAGTCCCCATTGAGAAAAATGGCCATGGGGACTTAAGGCTGCGCAACTCCATATGAGGGGGTGCATCATGGATCCGTGGACCTGATAGCTTTCACATTTCTTCACAAATTTCAAAGCGTCATGTTTCATCGTGGGCCAAAAGAGACCTTGCCACGTGATCTTGAATGCGAGGTTTTTTCCCCAGACGTGTGAGCCGCATATGTCGAGGTGGACTTCGTTTAGGGCGTACTCAGCCTCCTCTGGGGTCAGACATTTTAGGTAAGGAGTAGAATATCCTAACCTGTATAGCCTCCCATCGAGGATCGTGTACTAGCTTGCCGACTTCTTGATCCATTTGGCCTCATTGGCATTTTTGGACAGCGTTTCGTCCGTCAGATGCTTTCAGTACGGGGTCATCCAGTTTGGGTTAATGACCCGTCCACGTTCAGGATCCATATTGGGATGTTGGGAGTGTCTGCATCTTCTGGGCTGTGCGGGTCATCTAGAGCCGGGGTCCCCATTTTGACGATGAAGTCCGCTAGGGCCTGACCCTTAAGGGCCGGTCGCAGTCAAAACTCTACGTCGAACTCTCCCAACTCTATAGCCCACTTGACTAGTCGTCTGGAGGTCTCCGGCTTCTGTAAAATCAATTTTAGGGGTTGGTCTGTCAGAACGATGATCTGGTAAGCTTGGAAGTAAGGCCACAACTTCCGTGACGAATAGATGAGTACTAGTGCGATCCTTTCTGTGTGTGGATAGCGGATTTTTGCATCCGTCGGTACCCTGCTTACGTAGTACCAGTCGATTTGCTCCTTCGTGCTCTCTGACCATTACGGAGCTGAGCGCCGTGTTTGACGTAGCTAGATAGAGGTATAGGTCTTCGCCTGCGCTTGGCTAGCTTAGGAGAGGTGGGTTGATAAGGTATGCCTTTAGCTTTTTGAAAGCTTCTTCATACTCCTCTATCCACTAGAATCTGGACGATTTCGTCCTTCAAAGTGTCGTGAAGAAAGGCAAGTATTTTTCTGCGGAATTGGCTAGGAATCGCGAGAGAGCTACCAGCCGCCCTGAGAGCTTCTGTACCTCCTTTACTGTCCACGGAGGGTTCATGATGAGGATGGCCCTGATCTTCTCTGGGTTCGCTTCTATGTCGCGTTATGACACGATGAAGCCTAGGAACTTCCCGAACCTCACCCCGAACTTGCATTTGGTTGGGTTGAGCTTCATCCTATGTGCCGGGAGGACCTGAAAGGTTTCCTCTTGATCTCGGATGTGGCTGTCGGCTAGCTTGGTTTTCACAAGCATGTCGTCGATATATACTTCCACGTTCCTTCCGATCTGAGTTTCGAACATCTTGTTCACGAGGCGATGGTAGGTTGCCTCGGCGTTCTTGAGGCCGAAGGGAATCACCTTGTAGTAGTACATCTCCTGGTCGGTTATGAATGAGGTGTGTTCCTCATCATCCGAGTACATCCTGATCTGATTGTATCTTGAATAAGCGTCCATCGGGAGCTCATGGCAAGACGTGGAGTCTACCAACTGATCGATCCGAGGGAGAGGGAAGCTATCTTTTGGGCAAGCCTTATTTACGTCGGTGAAGTCCACGTACATCTGCCATTTGCCATTGCTCTTCTTCACAAGAACGATGTTGGATAGCCAGTTCGGGTATTACACTTCTCCGATAAACCCGAGGTCCAACAACCTCTTCACTTCCTCCCTTATGGCTATTAGCTTCTCAACGGAATGGTTCCTATTCTTCTGTGGCATGGGCTTGTGACGGGGATCGAGGCCCAACTTGTGGACCCTTACTTCGGCCGGTATCCCAGGCATGTTGGCAAGTATCCTTGCAAATACATCGGAGTTCTTTCGTAGGAAGGTGACTTGTGATGACCCAAGTTTCGGAATACGATAATTAGGGAGAAATCGAAGTAATATTGATAAAAGATTAGGTCTGGAATGTGGGAAATTGAGTTCAGTAGTAGGAAGAGGAAGTTAGGCCATGTAAGTTTCCGATTTCCAAGATAAAATTAATATGTGGAGAGGTTTTGGATTTCAAAAATATGGTAATCGGAAGGTAATTAAGTTGAAATAAGTGAATTGTGGTCAAAAGGAACGGGAGGAATCGGATTGAAAAGCTCAAAGTTCTAGAATTGATAAATCGGGAACCGAAGTTGTAAACCGAGAAATGTTGATTCGTAAATGAGACTTCGAACTTTAAATTATAATAATCATGGCCTATTAAGGTTATATTATCAAAATTAGGGTCCAATGACGTAAAGAATTGGGTTAGAATGGTCAAAATGGGTCCCGGATGATAAAAATGCGAAGTAGACTTACTGCAGGCTCGATGCGGGCCTGACCCACGCCCGAGTAGCGCTCGAGCGCAAACAGGGCGTAAAAATTAGAACCTCTCGCTCGAAGTGTGCTCGCCTGGCACCCAAGGCGCGACGTTGACAGTGCGGTGCGCCCGAGTGGCGCTCGATCACTGTTCAAGCAACTGACTGAATATAAAAGGCCGAACGCAATTTTCTTCAACCATTTTTGGCAATTCCCGGGAGAGGAGAAGGAGAAAAGAGGGAAAAGAGAATGAGAGGAAGAAATCCATGCGTTCCACTCCGATCTGAGTAAAAATAATGGTAAATTGGGCTCAGGCAAGTATACATCGGACTTTATGTATCGTTTTTACAGCGTTTTAATATCTCCATGTTATCATTTATACTCTAAATCTCTTTCTCTTCGATATTTGACATGAATAATCTGTGAATCTCATGACTTTTGGACTAAAGTGCATGTTTATGTATATATACTGTGATCGATAGCTCCAATTTCATGATTTGGCTCACGATTTGCCTCAGTTTTGTGTTTGGACCGTATATCGTAAACCCTAGCTCAAAAATTGGGGTTTTTGGTTTAAATGAGTGATTTTGTATATGTATTTGGATTGTGGCCTTGATTTCATGAATATATATGTATTTGGTGTCCGATTACTATCCGAGAATTTTACCCGAAAACCCTAGAACGAAAATTTGAGAAATTTTATCGGAAACTTGGAATTTTGATGATTTAAACATAAATTGTTGTCCCGTATCGTTTAGCGAATGATTTGTATTTGGAAATTCTGCATGGAACTATATTATCGAATTATGGAATTCCCTGAGGAATTGTATTATCGAATTATGGAACCCTTTGAAAATGTCTGAAAGAGTAAGTGGATGAAATTTGGATTTTGGCCTTGGAATATGATGATTTTGATTATGGAACTTCGAACAAATGTATCGAATTAAGCTAATCTGTAAGAAAAACGGACCTAGACTGTTGAACAATTAGATAAGGTTTTCCGGCATGCCTTAGAATATTATGGTTGTGGTAATCGAGGATAAATATTGGACTATCGAAACTATCGGACTATTGAAATGTTAATGGAGACATACTATAGAACTATCGGCTTTTGATTGTGTAGATTGAACACAATCTGTTATAGATTATTCACCCCTCGGCTTGTAGAGAATACTAGATGGGTCCTTAGAATAATGAATATAGATTTTCTGAGAACAAATAAACTTTGGAACCATCTTATAGATTTCTACACGTGTTCAAATAGAACTATGCACCCTTCCTGTTTTCCGTTAGTGCTTCTGTTCTTTTGATTATTGCGATTTCTGTTTCGGTATAGTTATGTTTATAGGAAAACTTGAATTATGATATTTTGAAACCCGTTCACATGAATGCTCTGTTTTTCTAATATTATCATAGTATTCTGTCTTATCGAAATATATGTTCTATATAGAAGCATTACGTTCTGCATGATTTGGTATCTTATTGGGTTTCGATTCACTGTTTTGTTTTTTTCCCTTCAGATAAGGACATAGCAATGATACCAGACAAACAAAAATGATTAGAGATTAGCAAAGAGTTGGATGGACTCTTAGAGCCTTTGAAGACTTGGGATTTTGGATATGGATAATGTAAATGCCTAAATTATGTAGGAAACTATGTGTTAATAGTTATGATATGTTCTGTATACTATTGAAACAGAAATTATGTTTCTGCAGGTTTACATAGTTACTTCCGCTATATATTTTCCAAATTTTGTACAGATCCTAGGCGGTATCTCGTATATATTTCTGATTTAGTGGATAGGATTATATTAAAGCCATGGATGGATATGGCCTTGTGATCCTGTGTATGTGTGTTGTAGGATGGATTGTAGTACTTTGGACTAGTTGTATGCATGTACATATTGTTTAATACGGGTTGTATATTTGAATTTTTATCCAGTTTTAGATAAAACTCTGCCAAAATTTCTGTAGAATTCACTAATGAAACTTCATGAATTCTGTCCGGATTCTGTCTAACGAAGGGTCCTATGTCTGACAAACGGTCCTATGAGAATTAGAATCCGTTCCATCACAAATGGTATCAGAGAAAACGAGATACCTTAGGAATGATCTAAATCGTATGCGGAAGCTTAGAAACTGATCCTGACTGTCCGAATAGGTAGGGATAGGTATAGATTGATTAAGTTAGGTTAGAAAATCCTAAGTGTTCTAATTTGTATAAGATAGGATTGACTTGAGCTAGGACTTAATGATTAGGCTAACGATTAACTTGATTTATGATGGCCTCAGGTGTAGATTGATCGGTTTGAATTTTTAGGCATATGTCTAAGGTGATCTGATCTAAGGCCAAGATGATTCGAGATAGAAATAGACCGAGACTTAGTGATTAAGCAAAATCGAAGTAGGTTGAAAGCTCAGGTAGAACTGTTTTGAGTTCAGTAAGGATAAAAGTGGTTGAGTTAATCAACCTTAGGATTAATGATAAATTGAGTTTGGGGTATTAAAGAAAGTAATCAAGATTCTTGATCATCCAAGTAAAGTTTAGCCAGCTAAGAAAGGGCAAGGCTAATAGTGGATATCTGAGTGTCACGCCTCATTTCTTAGAATGTTTCCGGGAGCAACTGATTTTAAAAAAGGAACCCTTCTCTCTATGTAACGATTTGGGGATAACTAGAAGATGAAGCTGGTTAATGATGACACAGGAATAAGTTTATATATATTTCAAATTTCATAATAAAATTTGGTGGTGTCAACCCCTAAGGGGCAATCCTTGTCTGAAGGAATTATAAATGTCAACGTCCGGTTTGGGTTTGTGAATACATTAACTTTGATGGGATATTAAGATGATTTAGTAGGCAAATTACTCTACTAGAATCAATGATTTGGAAAGAATGATCAAAGTTGCAATTAGGACTGTAGGTTTTAAATTATCGGATAAATTGTAAAAGAAGTAATAGAACCGATAAAGTGTTTGCCAAGTATAGATGGCATCTTAAGCCATACTTGGAAAGTTGCTAAGTTGATGAAGAAATTAGAGGAAACCATTAAAGGAAAAGATTTGGTTATCTTATTTCTGACCGCTTAATAAAGTTGCTATTAAGGCTGTGCCAAGATCGGCAATGATCTTGAGGAATCAAGTAGTCTCAATGAAGATATTTGGCAAACTTTAAGAATGTGGTTAACTAAAGAGTTAATGTCTTGATTATTCGGAGTCCTTAAGATTGAGATACTCGTAAGATAGGTGAAGAATCACTACGAGCCGGTTCCGCTATCGGAACAAGTATGGTTATGAAAATATGAAAGGAGAACCCCTATGATTTTGTTTGAGGTTGATCGAATGGTAAGGCCCCTGGGTTTTAGTTAGGCTAATGTGAGAAATTGAATGATCCAACTGGAATGAATAAATTGGCTTGACAATAAAATATCAAACTACTAAATGTTGAAGTTTTGTCGGTAACTGGGAATTGTGACAAATAGTTAGATGGGTATTCGATTGGAAGAGAGAATATTTGTTTCATTTGGTTGATATGGCGGATAAGTGGAACTGATGATTTGGAATTGATCTTTTAGTGGTAGAGATCCTTTTAGTGTTGAAAAGATATTCGAGGATATTTGTGTAATTTGCATCTAAAGGATACGATGCCTTGCAATTAGGTGATATATTCTGAACAATAGGTAAGGTCGATCGATGTGAGGACGGATATTGGCTCTAAATAGAAAATGAGACTGCCTTTTTCTAAAGTCAGTAGATGACCATTCGAGAATTGAAGGAAAAGACTGAGCCTATACATTTTAATGGGCGATTTAGAGATGGATTGAACTTGACATTGGTTTCTAAAGAATTGTGTGAAATCGGAAGAGCATTAGCTAGATAATGCTGAGGAAACTGTAGAGTCTCCGGGAGGTAGAATTAACTAATGGCCAGATAAGTTGGCATAAGTGATGTGCTCTTAAAAAGGACTGGGATTCTGATATCCTGTATCAATAGGTAATCATCCATAAGCAAGGTGTGGGAGATGTTCATGAGGTGAAATTGCTCCTCCTGTGATAAAAACTTCGTGATGAGATTTTTGAGGATTTAGAGATAATTCCTTGGAAGAAATTAAAAGCTTATTAACTTAAAAGTTAAAGGCTATGATCGATGGATCTCGACATGATTCGGAGGATGTGAATGTTAGGATTGATAATTGATAATTAAAAGCTTCAATGAGAGAAATTGTAGAATTTCCTTGGAAAGTATCTCCGATCCAATAATCTTGAGGATTAATGTGGTTACGGCATGATGGAGAGGTAACCTAAGATATTACAAGCGGGTTAATCTGTTTAAGGATTGTAAAGATAATCATAATATTTTTAGGAGATTCTAGGATCATGTTTTCCTATACCGCTTAGGGATTGATGCCTCTGGAATAAGTGAACAAGTAATCCCTAAAGACAACTAAAGTTATGTTATTCCATTATTTGAAATTAGCAATTGGAAGGCTCTGGTTGAGAAATTGTTGGAGTTGTTTCCTAGGTATGGGTATCTTAGAATTGACCTTGATCGAGGCTACTACATAAGATGGATGTTCAAAAGGGATTATGTACCTTAAGGAAATGTCACCTTGGGGACATACCAATAAAATGAAGAAGATGTAAGGTATCCTATTTTTGAAGTCTAATTGTGACTTAAATTTTATGTTGGGATTTCAACTGAGTCTAGTAAAAGAATTGAGATGCTAAGTTGTGTTAGTAACGGTAAACTGAGAACGAATAATTTGAAACTAAATGACTAATTAGAATAGTACAACGGAAAAGTGATGAACCTGTCTATGTATTGAAGTCTAAGGTAATGTTCAGAGGAAATGCTCATTCTTGAGGTTTAGCATGAAATAAAATGAAGCGTTTTACTTGTGTAAGATTTGGATCTTGATAAAACATGTAAAATGATAAGGATGAGAACAATTGGGAGAATTAAAGTTTTCTAGGATAACCAGCCTGATTTAGAAATGAAATGGAGACAGTAAGAAAGTTCTTTGATTCTGAAAATTTAAGGATCATTAAATTTTGAGGATAAAATTTCTGTAAGTAGGGGAGAGTATGATAACCCAAGTTTTGAAATACGATAATTAGGGAGAAATCAAAATAATAATGATCAAAGATTAGCTTTGGAATGTGGGAAATTGAGTTCAGTAGTAGGAAGAGGAAGTTAGGCCTTGTAAGTTCCCGATTTCCAAGATATAATTAATATGTGGAGAGGTTTTGGATTTCAAAAATATGATAATCGGAAGGTAATTAAGTTGAAACAAGTGAATCGTGGTCAAAAGAAATGGGAGGAATCGGATTGAAAAGTCTAAAGTTCCAGAATTGGTAAATCGGGAACTGAAGTTGTAAATCGAGAAACATTAATTCATAAATGAGACTCCGGGCTTTAAATTATGATAATCATAGCCTATTAATGTTATATAATCAAAAATAGGGTTCAAGGATGCAAAGAATTGGATTAGAAGGGTTAAAACGAGTCCTGGATGGCAAAAATACGAAGTAGGCTTGCTGTAGGCTCGATGCAGGCCTGACCCGCACCCGAGTAGCTCTCGAGCGCAAACAGGGCACAAAAAACAGAACCTCCCGCTCAATATGCGCTCGCTTGGCGCCCAAGGCACGGCGTTGACAGGGCGGTGCGCTCGAGTGGCGCTCGATCACCGCTTGAGTGCCCGACTGCATATAAAAGGCCGAACGCAATTTTCTTCAGCCATTTTTGGCATTTCACGGGAGAGGAGAAGGAGAAAATAGGGAAAATAGAAGGAGAGGAAGAAATCTGTGCGTTCCACTCCGATCTGGGTAAAAATAATGGTAAATTGGGCTCAGGCAAGTATACCTCGGACTTTATGTATCGTTTTTATAACGTTTTAATATCTCCATGTTATCGTTTATACCCTAAATCTCTTGCTCTTCGATATTTGACATGAATAATCTGTGAATCTCATGACTTTTGGACTAAAGTGCATGTTTATGTATATATACCGTGATCGATAGCTTCGATTTCATGATTTGTCTCACAATTTGCCTCAGTTTTGTGTCTGGACCATATATCGTAAACCCTAGCTTGAAAATTGGGGGTTTTTGGTTTAAATGCGTGATTTTGTATATGTATTTGGATTATGGCCTTGATTTCATGAATATATATGTATTTGGTGTCCGATTATTGTCCGAGAATTTTGCCCGAAAACCCTAGAACGAAAATTTGAGAAATTTTATCGGAAACTTGGAATTTTGACGATTTAAACATAAATTGTTGTCCCATATCGTTTATCGAATGATTTGTATTTGGGAATTCTGCATGGAACTATATTATCGAATTATGGAATTCCCTGAGGAACTGTATTATCGAATGATGGAACCCTTTGAAAACGTCTGAAAGTAAGTGGATGAAATTTGGATTTTGGCCTTGGAATATGATGATTTTGATTATGGAACTTCGAACAAATGTATCAAATTAAGCTAATCTGTAAGAAAAATGGACCCAGACTGGTGAACAGTTAGATAAGGTTCTCTGTCATGCCTTAAAATATTATGGTTGTGGTAATCGAGGATAACTATCGGACTATCAAAACTATCGGACTATCAAAATGTCAATGGAGACATACTATAGAACTATCAGCCTTTGATTGTATGGATTGAACACAATTTGTTATCGATTATTCGCCCCTTGACTTGTAGAGAATACTAGATGGGTCCTTAGAATAAGGAACATAGATTTTCTGAGAACAAATGAACTTTGGAACTGTCTCATAGATTTCTGCACGTGTTCAAATAGAACTATACACCCTTCCATGTTTTTGTTAGTACTTTTGTTCTTTTGATTATCGTGATTTCTGTTCCAATATAGTTATGTTTACAGGAAAGCTTGAATTATGATTTATTGATACCCGTTCACATAAATGCTCTATTTTTCTAATATTATCATAGTATTCTGTCTTATCGAAATATATGTTTTGTATAGAAGTATTACGTTTTGTATGATTTGATATCTTATTGGGTTTTGGCTCACTGTTTTATTTTTTTCCCCTCCAAATAAGGTCATAGCAATGATACCGGACAAACAGAAATGATTAGAACTTAGCAAGGAGCTGGATGGACTCTTAGAGCTTTTGAAGACTTGGGATTTTGGATATGGATAATGTAAATGCCTAAATTATAAAGGAAACTACGTGTTAATAGTTATGATATGTTTTGTATATTGTTGAAACAGAAATTATACTTCCACAGGTTTACATAGTTGCTTCCACTATATATTTTTTGGATTTTGTACGGGTCCTAGGCAGCATCTCGTATATATTTTTGATTTAGTGGATAGAATTATATTAAAGCCATGGATGGATATGGCCTTGTGATCCTATGTATGTGTGTTGTAGGATGGATTGTAGTACTTTGGACTAGTTGTGTGCATGTACATATTGTTTAATACAAGTTGTATATTTGGATTTTTGTCCAATTTTAGATAGAACTCTGTCAAAATTTCTACAAAATTTACTAATGAAACTTTATGAATTCTGTCCTAATTTTGTCTGACAGAGGGTCTTATGGGAATTAGGACCCGTTCCATCACATGACTGGTTAATCCCAGTCGACCCGAGAGAGGTAGCTGCCCACATGCACACACTTCTCTGGTTCGACGGAGTCCAACGGAATCACTTCGGTTGCTTCTCCTGACCGAGCTTGTAGTAGCACGGCCTTATCGCGGATGTCCAAGTCTCCATCCAGGCGATTCGGCATCACTGGCACCACTTAGGACAAGTAGCACGTCCGTCCCATTGCCTAGTCTCCGAGCATCCCTCCTATGCCGTACGGGGTTGAAAACTTCATCTTCAGGTGAGGGATCGAGGTAACAGCCCCAAAAGTTGTGAAGAATGGTTTGCCTGGGATGGCATTGTAAATAGACAGGAGATCGATAACGAGGAACGTTAGCTCTCGCATCGCGACGTGTCGGTAAGTTCCCATCGTAACCTCTTGTTGGACTATTCACTGCATAGGTACAGGTTCATTGTCCAAACCGTATAGAGGGCCATCGGCCGCTTTCAATTGTCTTCGCTTCAGTTCAAGCTTAAAATAGGCGATAAGATACAGCAAATTCTGAAAGTTTCCATTATCAACGAAGATCCATTTCAATTGGTAGTTAACCGTACCATCTGAAACGAGAGCAGACACAATAAGGGGATTAGAATCGGGGAAGGTTACATGAGGCTTATTGTTGCTACTAAAGCTAATGACATCACTCCTATCCCCTATCTTCACTCTCTTGCTGTTGAAAGTCTGTTCGGGCTGTGCTCGCCTGCTGCTCTTGGGTGGCGCGGTTGAGATCATGATGATCACGCCGGCGGCCGTCCGGTTCCTGAGAGGTTCGCTTGCCTCTCCTTCCGAGGTTATGGGGGCTTGCTCCGAAGCCTTCACAAACCATTTGAGGTGTCCGCGACGGATCAAGTCTTTTATTTCCTACTGCAGGGTTCGGCAGTTCTCCCTGGAATGTCCGAGGCAGCGGTAGTACTGGCAATGCTTCGTCTAGTCACCGCATTCGAGCCCTTCAGTACTTTTGGCAACTTGAAGAACTTTTCATCCTGGATCTGTATTAGGATATTCGCGTGGGTATCGTTCAGAGGAGTCGAGAACGTTAGTCTATGCTCCTTCCTTCATCCTGGCGAAGGACGTGGCTGCTTGCGGTGCTCTTGGAATCGGTTACTGTCGCCGTTCTTCTTCTTACCGATGCTAGGTCTGGGAACCTCTAGAGGGTAGTCCATGCATTCAGGACGTTTTGCCTCATTGGCTTCCTCCGCCGAGATGTAGGCTCGGGCGATGACTTCTGCTTCCCGAAAGGATTGAGGGCGCTGATACGATAGGTGCTTGAAGAAGTCCCCTGTAGCCAATGTTGCGACGAAGGCGTTGAGCTTCAACTCATCAGAAAGTTGGGAGATCCTATGCGCTTCGGTGATGAAGCAGTTGAGGAAGCGCTTCAGGCTTTCGTCTGTCCTCTGGTGGAAGCAGATTAGGTGCCACAACTGCTTTTCCTCTCTCAGGCTGGAGGCAAACTGGCTCAGGAAGCTATCTGCAAGTTCATCGAAGGAGCGGATGGAGTTTGGCGGCAGGCCATGGAATCAAAGCAGTGCGTCCCCTTAAGGGTGACGGGAAAATACTGGCACATCATGGCCTTGCTCGCTCCCTGGAAGGACAGGTGAGTACGAAAGTAGTTGAGGTGATCTATCGGGTCCTTGCTTTTGTGGTATCCTTCCAGTACGGGCATCTTGAACTTGTGAGGGAGCGGTTGGGTCCGAAAATCCATGGCGAATGGTGATCTTCGTAGGTCTGCCGAATACCGAACGGGTCTCTCCTTGTTTAGGAGGTCTCAAAGTACCTTCACCTTTTCTTCCATCGGTGGGCCAGATTCACTCCTCCATGCGTTGATAATGTCACGAAGTTCCATGCGATCCTACTAGTGTTGGCAAATTTGTTGGTTGTGGCAGCTTCCCACGCGGGGCCGCTGTGCACTATTGGAGTCTGTGGCTATTGTCCTCCCTTCGTCGTGGGAGTTACGGGGGGTTGCGCAGCTCTGGGCTCTCCTCTTGCTTGTCCCGGTTGGGGTGGCTTCCAGCCACAGACTGGGCCTCGCTGTCAGAGGCCGCCTGGCCTGGGCGTCGTCAAGACGATCTGATCTTCTCCTGGGGGCTCCTGCGCGATGCCTTTCTCACCTAGAGGACGACGCCTGAGATGCTGGAGGAGCAGCCCCCATCCATGGTGTGCCCATCTGGTCATGGAGGGCCTAGATCATCAACCTCATGTCGCCCATGTCCATTGCTTGGTGGTGGATGTTGGGCTCCGGACGGACGTCTGCAGGCTACCCACTGAGAGGTCGTCACCGTGGACAGCTACATCTCTTACTGGGGCATTTGCTTACGCCCTTGTGTTGACCATCTTGATGTGAAAGATTGAGTGTGAGAAGGAGACGTTAGGCTTTTTGTCTCGTTTCCATAGACGGCGCCAATATCTTATCCTGGGTCCTTGGTTATCGTACTGATTAGGAAGCCTTCGGATTCCTCGTCGTCTGAAGGCAATCTCGAGAGGGTCCGATTTTCGTTTCTATTAACCTGAGACCTGCATAACACAACTAACAAATAGGATGTTAGAGATCCAGTGGGATTTCTCCCACCAAAAGCACTCTGACGCTCAAGTCAGCAACCTTCTGCAATGGATGGAAAGGAAAGCCCATGCTTAGAGGTGTGCAAAAATATGCTATGATTGCGTGGTGGTGCGTGAATGGAGGTATGGGAGATTAGTGAGCGGATGCCGGGAGGCCTAGCTCCCAGAATACACCGCAGTGGGTGGCTGATTGTATGGCCCTTATCAGGCTGGAAAAAAGTGGGAGCTGTCTATGTTTTTGAGAGCTTGCATATGTAGGAGAGTGTGTCTCGGTGCCAGGCTCTGGTTTTCTCACAAGTGAGTTGATCGATCGAGTGATCTCTCGGGGGTCCTCCTCCTTCTCCTGTATGCGTGGAGAGGATTTTATGGCTTCTCTATCTCGAATCCTTGGCGTGCGAATTCCCCATGTAGGGATTCATTAGCTGTTGATCATTGACGGTAATCGCCAGTGTGTCAATTATCACCTAGCGGTGGCAAGCAAACCGCCGGACGTCGTAGGATATGCTTGGTCTACCTCTTGCGTTGGGATTGGCCGGAGAACTGTGAGTAGTGGCGTGAGTCGCGGCTGATAGTGCTGACCTTTTCCTCATTGGTTCGTTTCCTCTGCACCACCTCTATCGACCGTCAGCCGCATTAATGGGCTGCAGACGACGACCATTGGCTGTGAGCGCGGGCTGCCACGTAGGTCGTTTTGGGATGTTGGGCTCGATCTGTTGCATGGGCCATTGCTCCGTGGATTGGGCTTGAAATTTTTGTGGGCCTTCACGTCACACCCAACAGTGCTCAATATTACTTAAATAATTTTTGAGGTCATGGATATATTACAAAAAAAATATGAGCTATACAATAATATACATATATTATTGTATAATGTGAAGAGAGATCATTTGATA
>JAODPA010102393.1:0-21009 GCA_025585075.1 Nepenthes mirabilis | reverse complement strand
GGAGTTGGATGGAGATGAATTTGTTGCTCCGTCTTTTTAACCCAAGACCTGTACAACAAAAAAGTAGACAAGATGGTCAAAAGGCCAATGGGGCTAAATCCCCAAAGGCTTTCCGACACTCAAGTCAGTCATGGCCTTTTTTGAGTAATAAAAAAGGGAAAAAAGTATTCTATTTTTTTATAGATAGTAATTTTTAGAGAAAGAGAGAATTATTTTCGGCCCCGTTTTTTGGAGGATTACCTTCCCTTTGTATAGGACCTCCTGTCAGTTTCATAACTTCTCCGGATAAGCATAACTTATCCGGATAAGTTTACTTGGTTATTATCACTTCTGTCGGTTTCAACCTCCGGTCGGTTGTGGTTCGTTTCTTTCGAACCACAGAAGTTATCAGGAATTTATCCAATGGGTAGTTACCAGTTATTCAGGTAATAATACCCATCACTAGCCCCCCATACTTGAAGATTAGAATTTTAACTTCTAGCATGTTTTCTGATGGGATTGATTACTTAGGATTTTTTTTTAGATTTTTACTGCTTCGGATTTGGTGACTCCCGCTTCTTGGTCACTCCAGATTTATTTACTCCAGATTTGGTGACTCCCGCTTCTTGGTCACTCCGGGTTTATTTACTCCGGATTTGGTGACTCCCACTTCTTGGTCACTCCGGGTTTATTTACTCTGAATTTGGTGACTCCTCTTCTTGGTCACTCTGGGTTTATTTACTCTGGATTTGGTGACTCCTCTTCTTGGTCACTCCGGGTTTATTTACTATGGATTTGGTGACTCCCGCTTTTTAGTCACTCCGAATTTATTTACTCCGGATTTGGTGACTCCCGCTTCTTGGTCACTCCGGGTTTATTTACTCCGGATTTGGTGACTCCCACTTTTTGGTCACTCCGGATTTATTTATTCTGAATTTGGTGACTCCCGCTTTTTGGTCATTCTGGGTTTATTTACTCCGAATTTGGTGACTCCCGCTTTTTGGTCACTCCGGGTTTATTTACTCCGGATTTGGTGACTCCCGCTTCTTGGTCACTCCGGGTTTATTTACTCTGGATTTGGTGACTCCTGCTTTTTGGTTTCTCCGGATTTATTTACTCCGGATTTGGTAACTCCCGCTTCTTGGTCACTCCGGGTTACGGATTAGCTCTGATATAGTCTTAGCTGATTTACCACGTGTCAATCATCGCGTGGTATCCTCTATTCCCGCCGTTTGAATAGCCTATGTTTTCTTGACACGTGTTATATTTGAATTTGAGTGGACGTGTCCTTTCAAATCTATATATATCTTTTTCCACTATTTTTTCATTTCCTTCTTCTCTTTCTTGTTTCAATGGCGCCCAAAGTTGAATCCATCAGATCTATTCTTACTGCTGCAGAGATGGAAAAGATTATTTTCCAATACAAGATCCCTAACTCATATCTGCGTTCGGTACCATCTGAGAACGACAGCACCGATTCTCCTCCAACCCGTTATATTACGGTATATGAAGCACATCTCAAGAGCGGTCTTCGTTTTCCCCTTGCATCAGAGCTTCAGACAATTTTTACTGACTTGGGTGTGGCTATTGCTCATTATCACGCAAATGCAGTGAGGTATTTCTGCAATCTTTGTATATTCTTCCGTCTTCGTAATACAACTCTTAATTCCTCTACCGTAAAAGGATTGTTCAAATTTTGTCAATCTGGGGACTGGATTTCTTTGTCGCCTCGGGAACTAAACATTAGTGTGGTTATTATTGACACAGTCAAGAATTGGAAAGACCGTTTTTTCTTTCTATCCGTTCCTCAATTAATTATTCCCAACGTTTGGGGCAAAATTTCTGACTTATATTTTGGTAAACCTACTTTGGAAGAAGAGGAATCATCGAAATCTTTGATTGAAATGGTAAGAATGAATACAGAATCCTTTTCTGATAAAGATCGCCTACTTTCTCCCAAAATCTTTGCAATAATTAAATGAGAACCTCTAGTTGAGAGAACTGGAAAATCTGACTCAACTCCCAAACGTCGTAAAGGCTGAGTGGAGAAGACGATTTCAAGAAAGCGTAGACGCAGAACTGTTCAATCAAGCCCTTCTTCCTCTTCTATGGAAATTGGTCTACCCATAACCGAAAGACTAAAAGGAGTGGGAAGTTCGTTTCAACTTCCTTCTGATCCGCTTCAGGAAGAAAATCAGATTATTGAATCTTTAGTGGACATAGAGTGAATGGCGCCTCAAACCGAAGTTATGTTAAGAATGGAACCTCCTATTACTGCAGGAAGTACTGGAGAATTACCTTTAGATGAACCAGGCTCCGATATTGTGGAGAAGACTTTGATTGAAGATTGACCAATTCTTCTGGCTCAGAAAAAATCTCATACAGATCCCGTTGTTTTTGACGTTGGTTCTTCCGGAGTAGAAAACGCAGGTGTAGAGGTTTCAGCTTCGGCCGCAATCATTTCCCATTGTTGTCAAAGTTTAGATGCCGGAGTAGAAATTAGGGAATCTACTTCTTCTGGACGGATAACTCCTTCTCATAGGAGTCCATCATTACCTAGTCCAGAGCGTCCATCTATTCCTGTCCCTTCCTCTCGAATTCCTTTAAGGGTTGCTGCTCAGAAGGCCCGTTATATTACGGTATGGTATACATGTATAAATTCATATATACGATCATATATATTTATCTTACGCCGTACCTTAACGGCATATTTTTCTGCAGACCGATAAAATTTGCGAATTTCTTAATGTTTGTCTCCTCCAACGAGATATGAAAATTGAACAGCTTGAAGGCAAAATTCAGGAGCTGGAGCGTACACACATTGATCGTAATATTCTTGGAGAGGCGAGAGATCAGACTACTAATGCTGTCATACAAATCGAATCACTTCAAAGTCGGATTTCTAGCATAGAGTCGGAGTTGCAGAAAGCTAAAGATGCTTTGAGGATGTCTGAGGAATACACTTCTAATCTTAGAAGTGACAATGCCAAGTTAGGAACCGAGCTTATAGATCGGCTGAAACCAGAGGAGATTCGTCCGGGTTTGAACGCCAGATTTTTGGATGGAATTCTTCTATGTCGGCTGATTGCTGTTAAGTTGGATTCGACTTTTCCGATTGGCTTTTTCGATCCAAGGAACCTGAGTACTCGCTCCCGGTCAGATTTGAAAGAATTTTCTGAAGTTGGTGAATCTTCGATGCAGCCTTCATCAACTCCTTCTCATCAAATTTAATTTTTATTAGTGTTGTAATAGCGGTAGAAAAAAGACATACTGGATTCCTTTTTTGAATGGAATGGAATTTTGTGATGTTTATTGAAAGAATTTTTTAAAATGCATTGCATTCCAAGTTCTCGGCACTAATTTTCCATTTGAGGTGCGCAGTTTATAGGCATCATTCCTTAATACAGCAGAAATAATAAACGGACCCTCCCAATTAGGAGACAGCTTGCTCCTATTTGCAATTTTTTCGGTCGCCCATATACTTCTTAAGACTAATTCCCCCACATCAAATTGTCGTGCTTTCATCCTCTTGTTGTAGTATCGCGCAATCCGTTGTTGATAAGCGGTTGTCCGTATTCTTGCTGTTTCTCTAGATTCTTCCAATAAATCAAGATTTTCCTTAAGCCGCAGCGAATTGCTTTGAGAATCGAAATTCTCTATCCGGAGGCTGGGCAATCTTATTTCAACCGGTATTACTGCTTCGGTCCCATAGCATAAGTTAAATGGCGTTTCTCTTGTTGGTTCTTTAGGAGTTGTCCGGTTTGACCATAATATTGATGGCAACTCATCAGCCCAAGAACCCCCAGCTTTTTCTAGTTTCATTTTTAATCCATGTAGTAAAGTCCGATTTGTTACCTCTATTTGGCCATTTGCCTGCGGATAAGCAACGGAGGTATGTACTAATCGGATCTTCAAATTTGAACAAAACTTAGTGAAACGTTTTCCTATAAATTGAGTTCCGTTATCAGTAACTATCGCTTTTAGAACTCCAAACCGGCAGACAATGTTTTGTCGTATGAATTCCGTAGCATTATGCTCAGTTATTTTTGCCAAGGGAGAGGATTCCACCCACTTGGTAAAATAATCAATTCCTGCTATAATAAATTTTCTTTGTCCAGCTGCTACTGGGAAGGGTCCCAGTATGTCCAGCCCCCATTGTGCAAATGGCCAAGGTGCTTGTAGCGACTTCAATTCGGTTGGAGGTGCATGAGGTAGGCTTCTGTGGATTTGGCAGTTTTCACATCTCTTGACAAAGTCAGCAACGTCTTTTTTCATAGTTGGCCAAAAATAGCCCTGTTGCATTAATTTGAAGGCAAGATTCTTTCCTCCTATATGAGACCCGCATATCCCAAGATGTACCTCACCTAATGCATAATCTGCTTCCTCCGTACTTAGGCATCTTAAATATGGGACAGAGTACCCACGACGATATATTTTTCCATCAATGATTACATACCAGCCAGCCATTTTCTTTAATCGTTTAACTTCGTCCTGATTTTCTGGAATTATTCCGTCAGAAAGGTATCGATAATAAGGAGTCGTCCAGTTTTCACCACTAGTGACTTGTAAGATATCCTGATTGATTTCTTCAATACTTGGAGTAGTAAGGACTTCTCGCATACTTCGCGAGTACTGCTCCGGATTTTCTATGGCCGCTGCCTTTGCTAATTGATCGGCCTTTTTATTTTTCGTTCTAGAAATATGGTTCATATCAATTTTATCAAAATCTTAAAATGCACTTCTTACCTTAGCAAGGTACCTTGCTAAACATGAATTTGATGATTCGAAGTCCCCTCGAACTTGATTAACCATTAGCTCAGAATCACTATAAATTGTAATATACTTTGCTGAACATTCTTTGGCTAATCGAAGTCCGGCTAACAAAGCTTCATATTCAGCCACGTTGTTAGTTGTCGGGAATGAAAGTCTCAGCGAATATGGTATTTCCGTTCCTTCCGGAGTTCGCAATATCACACCGGCTCCACTTCCTAATTGTGTTGAAGATCCGTCCACGTACATCGTCCATGGAATGGATAATTCAGTTCGGCTAATGCCTTGATCTTTCATTTCATTATTTTGGTTTAAGAAGGAAGTTTCGACTAGAAAATCAGCCAGAGCCTGCCCTTTTATTGATGGCCTCAGTTTGTATTCAATATCAAATTCTCCGAGTTCGATTACCCATTTGACCAATCGCCCTGAAGTATCCAACTTTTGTAATATTCCTTTAAGAGGTTGATCTGTGAGGACGGTTATCCTATGGGCCTGAAAATATGGCCTTAGCTTTCTTGCCGAATAAACAAGTGCTAACACTATTTTTTCGGCGTGTGTATTACGGCTTTCTACGTCTGACAGTGTTTTACTAACATAATAAACCAGTCTTTGAAAATCCGCCTGTTGCCGGATTAAAATCGAACTTAACGCCGCATCAAAAACTGCCAGATATAAGAATAACTCCTCTCCTTCTAATGGTGATGTCAGGAGAGGAGGACTGGCCAAATATTCTTTTAAATTCTGAAAAGCTGCCCGGCAGTCTTCAGTCCATTGGAAACCATTGGCTTTGGTTCCTCTTAAAGCTTTAAAGAATGGAAGATACTTTTCGGCTGACCTGGATAAGAAGGTATGTTCTTCGTCCTCCGGGCACATGCTAATTTGGTTGTAACCAGAGTATCAATCCATGAAACTGAGTAGTTCATGTTCGGATATTGAATCTACCAATAAATTGATTCTTGGCAAAGGAAAACTGTCCTTTGGACAGGCCTTATTCAAGTTGGTAAAATCAACACACATCCGCCACTTCCCACTACTCTTTTTTACCATAACCACATTAGAGAGCCAGCCCAGATATTGGATTTCCCTAATGAAACCGGTATCCAGCAAACTTTTCACTTCCTCCCTGATTGCGATGAGTTTTTCAACCGAATAGTTCTTTCACTTCTGCCTAACCGGTTTGTGATTGGGATCCACACCCAGTTTATGGATTATCACTTCGGTTGGAATTCCAGGTATATCGGATGATGTCCAGGCGAAGACATTTTTATTCTGCCGTAGGAATTCAATTAACTGCTTACGAACTGGTCCGACCAATGAATTTCCTATCTGTACGCATTTTTTCGGATCTTTCTGATCTAACGGAACCAAATCAGTCACTTCTCCGGACTGTGCTTGTTGTAAGGTATTTTCATCTCGATAATCAAAATCTTCCTCGGACCGATCTTGAGCATTTTTTTCAACTTGAGATAAATAGAATGTTCGACCGGTAATTTGATCTCCCAATATTTCTCCAACACCATTTAACGTTGGAAACTTCATTTTTAAATGGAGAATAGATGTAACTGCTCCAATGATCACAAGGCACGGCCGACCTAGAATCGCATTATAAACTGAACGTAGGTCCACTACCAGGAAAATAAGTTCGTGAGAAGCAGTTTTCGGGTAAGTTCCCAACGTGACTTCCAATTGGATGGTTCCTTTGACTGTGACTGGTTCATTTTCAACTCCATACAGTGGTCCATTGGCTGGTTGGAGTTGATTAATTTTTAAACCCAATTTAATGAAAGCATCAAAATAAAGTAAATTACTAGAGCTTCCATTATCAATAAATATTCGTTTCATCTGGTAATCTATGTTACCATCAGAAACTAAAGCTGATACAACCAATGGATCTGAGTGTGGTGTTCTTACATGACTCATATCCTCCTTACTAAAACTAATTACATCATCATTTTCAAATTTCCTCTTTTTATCACTTTTGATGATATCCATTTGGCTGGAATGAGCCTTGGCCGGTCTGGAGGTTATCATATTCACCACTCCGGCTACCATACGACTTTTTAGTCGTGGTTCTTCTTTTTCTTCTTCTTCCAGTCTTCCACCGGAGTCATCCTCCGGGCTCTTTAAAAATTTTTTGAGATGTCCTGTCCTAATCAGATTTTTAATTTCTCTTTGCAGAGTCCAGCATTCCTCAGTTCCATGCCCAGGTGAGCGATGGTAGTGGCAAAACTTGCTTTGATATCCACTTTCAGGGTTCTTTGGGACTCTTGGCCATTTGAAGAATTTTTCCTCCCGTATTTGCATGAGTATATTTGTTCTTGAATTATTTAATGGGGTCAGATCAAAAGGTTTGAATTTCCTTCGCGTTTCGCTTTTAAACTTCCTTCTGGGCTCCTTTGGATGGGGTTTTTCATCTTCATTTCTTCTTCTTTTTGGTGATCCTTGATAAGAAGGATTCACCCTATAGGCTTTTTAGACTCATTGGCTTCCTCTGTCGCTACATATGCTCGTGCAGTAACCTCCACTTCTCTGAAAGTTTGTGGATTGGTATGAGCTAAATGTTTAAAGAACTCTCCTGGCTCTAGATTTGCTATGAAAGTGTTTAACTTGACTTCGTCAATGAGGCGTGGAATTCGTCGTGCTTCAGAAGTGAATCTTGATAGGAAGCTCTTCAGGTTTTCACTTGGACTTTGTTTGATACGTGCCAAGTGCCAGGGTTGTTTTTCTATTCTTTGACTTGAAGCGAACTGAGAAAGAAAACTTTCCGCTAATTCTTGGAAAGACCGAATTGAGTTAGTTGGCATTCGGTAGAACCAAATTCTGGCATCCCCTTTTAAAGTCAAAGGGAAGTATTGACACATCATCATTTCATCTAAACCTTGAAAGCTTAGTATCATTCGAAAGTGATCTAAGTGATCCATTGGATCAGTACTTCCGTCATAGGTGTCAATGGCTGGCATTTTGAACTTCTGGGGTAATGGACAGGTCTGTATTTCTACTGTGAATGGGGACCTCCTTAAATCGTTAGCTCGTCCTTCAGATTTTTCTCCGAAAAGATAATCCCACATCTTTTCTAATTTTTATTCTCTTTGAGGCATAACAGTAGATTTTTTGGCATTGAGATAGGTTCTCAGTTCCTCAGGAGTTTTAGATCGGTGAGTTTGAACGTTTTTGGCATTGAGATAAACTCTCATTCCTCAGGAGCTTCAGACCGGTGTAGTTGGTTATTTTTGCCATCCGGCGGTAAGTTGGAGGAAGTTTCCTCTTGATCAAGAGGTCTTCTCTCACTCCGGGGATTTCGTCTTTTCTGGGCTGTTTTCAATGGATCTTGGGCCTGACCGGCCTTCTAATCGAGATCGGCCTATGCCCCTTTCTCTTGTAAATATTTTTTCTTGGATATGTACGGCCGATCTTTTCTTCCGCCTATTTTCCATTGAAGCAGGAATATGTGTTGCTGAAGAATGGGCGTCTGGCTTTTGACGTCCCACTTGCTTGCATAAAGATTGAAGTTCTTGATCCATGTGGTCCATGCGGGTGTTTATTGCTTGTATGAGTTGATTCTGTTGATTTTTTTCTTGCTCCGGTAAAGGAGGGTTATTTTCGGGAATAGCACTTTCTAATGCTGGAGCACTTACTGCCGGAGCATTTATTTCCGGAGCACTTATTGCCGGAGCACTTTGATGCGTTCAAGTATTAACCATCATATATATATATATATATATATATTTGGTGGCAAATCAAATTTTTGTTTGATTCCCACAGACGGCGCCAATGTTGCAGATCTGGTCCGGAGTTAGATGGAGATGAATTTGTCGCTCTGTCTTTTTAACCTAAGACCTGTACAACACGAAAGTAGACAAGATGGTCAAAAGGCCAATGGGGCTAAATCCCCAAAGGCTCTCCGACGCTCAAGTCAGTCATGACCTTTTTTGAGTAATAAAAAAGGGAAAGAAGTATTCTATTTTTTTTATAGATAGTAATTTTCAGAGAAAGAGAGAATTATTTTCGGCCCCGTTTTTTAGAGGATTACCTTCCCTTTTTATAGGACCTCCTGTCAGTTTCATAACTTCTCCGGATAAGCATAACTTATCCGGATAAGTTTACTTGGTTATTCTCACTTCTGTCGGTTTCAACCTCCGGTCGGTTGTGGTTCGTTTCTTTCGAACCGCAGAAGTTATCAGGAATTTATCCCATGGGTAGTTACTAGTTATTCAGGTAATAATACCCATCAATATGTATAGGACGGTGCGCATATAATTGTGTATGTGTATTGAAATTATAAGTTGAATTAAAGATGAAATTAAGGGCACCTCATCAATTCAATTGGACCCATACAGGAATAATTAGGATAGTTGAATGAGAAAGAAAATCGTGAGATTTTTCTGGGAGCGACATAATGATGCGTATTTTATGATATTAAAAATAAAATTTGAGGCATTGGGAGGGCCGATGAGAATTGAATAAATTATTAAGAGGATTGGTCTAATATTCAAACCCTCCTTATATTTTTCTCTTATTCTCTTGATAATTAGATTTTTGTATTAACTTAAACCATATGTGCATATTTTATTGATATTTTATAAATAAATAAAGGAGAGTATGCGAATATTATAATGTATTGTGACGACCCAGATTCTAAAACATAGAAAATCTCGATTACCGAGCCAATGTGATCAAGGGGTCTAGGAAAATTGAAGTAATCAAGGGATCCATGAAAATTGAGGGTTGCCCGGTCAACGCATGTTGACCGAAAAGTTGAGAAAAGGGCAATTTGGTCAACGCACGTTGACCAGAATGTATGAAGGAAAGTATAATCCGGTCAACGCATGTTGACCGGAAAGCATGAGGAGGCCGGAGTGGCCATGAAGCCGCAGTGCATTGTGCGAAATAAGGACGAAGTGGCCTTAAAAATAACTCCATCCAAAAGGGCACTCCGTCCCAAGGCACTCCGTCCTTTGAAGTGAAAAGAAACTCCGGCAACTGTTAATAAAAAGAAGTTCGGCTTTTGTTGATAAGAAGGAGATGGACGGGGTGAATAATAAGATGTTGACCGGAATTGAAGAGTTGACCGGATTTTTTGAAAGGTTACAAAAATTGGGACAGGCACTGATCAGAGATATTGACCAAAAAGTTGACCGGATAAACAAAGAGTAAACCTTAGGATTTAATTAGAATTCAACTAGGCGGCGACCAAATGGAGTGGGTGAACTAATCTAGTTACTCCACCTACCGTCTGCAAACGAGTACAAAGTAAGTCACCTACCCCACTTACCCCACCAAACCCCTCCTCTATATAAACCCAGCGTCTGGTGGCTGCGTTTGGCAAAGGCAAAACGCTAGCAGTAAGGAGGGAGTGAAGGAGGACGCCAAGGAGAAACCAACTGTCACGCAAGGAGGGAAGAAAAATTGAGTCAGCCCGTCAGACAAGTGTACTTCGGACGCTGCTTTTAAGTTCATGAGAATATTACTGTGCTTTGAAATTATGCTTTACTGCAAGTTACTTCGGACGTTGTTCTAAGTTCATGCTTTTAGAATATCATATCTGAATTTTGGATAAGTGTATGTTATGACACGTACGACGAAAATAGAATCCCTGATAATAGAAGTTCTGTTTTCCCTTAATAATAATCAAGTTCGGTTTTTCCTATAACGAAAAAGAACTTCGTCCCTCTTGAGAAAGTGAGCTCCGGTTTTTAGTATGCTCCGGCTTTTGAGGAAATAAGCTCCGTCTTTTGAGAAAAAGTAGTCAGGCTTTTAAAGGTAAAATGAACTCCGGTTTTGTACACGAAAAGAGCTCCGTCTTTAATAAAGAAGTAACTCCGGCTTTTATGGATAAAAAGAACTCAGGCATTGTTGTTTAAAAGAACTCCGGCTTTTGTTAATGAAAAAGAGCCCCGTCCTGTTAACGAAAAAGCACTCCGTCCTTCGTATAGAAAAAGAACTTCGGCCTTTCTTAAACTCCGGCTTTTGAATTCCGCCTTTTGTCAAAAAGAACTCCGTCCTTTTGTTGGAAAAGAACTCCGCCTTTTGTCAAAAAGAACTCCGTCCTTTTGTTGGAAAAAGAACACTGGCTTTAAAATGAACTCCGATTTTAAAGGAATTTCACTCCGGTTTTTGAGAAGGAAAAGAACTCTGGCTTTAACGAACTCCGGCCTTTAATGAACTCCGTCCCTTGATGTGAAATGAACTCCCACCTTAAATAAAAGAAATGAGCTCCGGCTTACATAAGAAAGTGAGCTCCGTGCCTTGATGTGAAATGAACTCCGGCCTTAATGTAAATTAACTCCGGCTTTGAGAAAATAAGCTCCGTCCTTTGAGTACAAAGAACTCCGTCCTGTTAATGAAAAGCCCTCCGTCCTTTAAGAGAAATGAACTCCGGCTTTAATGAACTCCAGCTTTAATGAACTCCGACTTTAATGAACTCCGGCTTTAAATGAATTCCGTCCTTTGAGAAAAAGAGCTCCGTCCCTTTTGAAAAGAGCTCCGTCCAAAAGAGCTCCGTCCCTTTTCAAAAGAGCTCCGTCCAAAAGAGCTCCGTCCCTTTTGAAAAGTGCGCAGTCCAAAAGAGCTCCGTCCTTTTTGAAAAGTGCTCCGTCCAAAAGAGCTCCGTCTTTTAAGAAAAGTACTCCGTCCAAAAGACCTCCGTCCTTTGTGAAAAGTGCTCCGTCCAAAAGAGGTCCGTCCTTTTTGAATATACTCCGTCCAAAAAGAGTGCCGCCCTTTTTAAACCAAGATCTCCGACTAATTTTGAAATCGAATTCATCATCTCCATGATGTTCTTTTTCTGCTCGCAGTCTCTCCCTGTGGTTTTCGCCGAAGAAACTCGAGCTTGACGCTGAACGCTAGAACGAAAAGTGATAGCAAGAGGGTATTGAATAGAATATTGGTAAAAGCTTTTCAATTAGGGTTCACGCAACCATTTTATGATTAGAATGGCGGAGAAGAGAGGCAGGCGAGCAGCGGAGTAGAGAGGCCGACTACTTTACCGATGGTAGTGACTACTGAGGGGCTTTAGCTCATGAACATGGATCTAGGGTTTCATTTCAGCCCTCTAATTAAACAGACGGAAAGTGGAGATTATTTGATAATGAGTGAAATGCCCAATTTACCCCCAATTGTCAATCTTTGTCTTCCATTTTTATTACCTTTTTTTTTAGTAAGTGCATTCCTTCCTCGACGCCGACCAAAAAAAAAAAAAGTATTCCTAATTTAATTGTAACTGATTCGTACCTGGATCTGACTTCGAACAGATTCGGATTCTTCCGGATAGTTTGAACCGGCTCCGTTCACCGAGTGCGAATCCTGCACACCACTAAAACAAATAAGAGGTCAACGTTAACGGCGGAAAGTTGTCCCACCGAAAACACTCCGACACTCAAGTCAGTAAGGCAGTCTCCGAAAGGATGAAACTGAAAAGGGAGTAAGAGAGCAGGGAGAAGGAGTGTGTAATCCAGATGTAAGAGAGACGCGAGGCCTTTCTTGTATCTGGATGGTGGGGAGGCAGGAAACGGCCGTGAGGGCTCGTTTGTTGCCTTAGAGATTGTTTGAGGTTCTGAGAACTTTGGTTACAGAGGGCCAGAGAGCTCGTTTAGAACACTTTAGAGTTTTTCTGTCTCAATGCCAGTGTCTTTGAAAGTGTCCCAATGAGCGTGCCAATGAGCCTTTGTGTAAGCATGCAAGCCTCCTTAGAATGGTGATCCTAGGGTTTCTTTTATGGCTGAGAGGGGTGATCCTCCTTCTTTGGAACGCGTGATCCCCTCTCACCACCTTGGCTGACCTGCCTTCTGGAGCAGACGCCAGTTGCCAAGGTGGGAGTGATTATTTCCTTTTCTGGTCCACAGCTTTCCAACTCTGCTTCCTTCCTTCTCTATGTATAACCGTTAGAGTGCCTTGGCGGGAAAGGAATTGGGAAGATTGGCGCCTTCCTTATTTGAAGGGCGCCAATCTTATCAATGTCCTTTCTGGTATAAGTTGAGGTCATGGAAGACGCGTGGAAAGTCGTGGTTGGCCGTTGGGTGAGTTGTGGGCCCAAACGGAGCAGGCCCATTACCGTAGAAGGGCGTCCTTTGGGCCCAATGTGCAAGGAGAGGACGGTCAACGTCTGAGTTGACCGTCAGAGTGTTGGCCGCCTTCGTGGAGAACGAAGGGAGTGCCGCCAGCGATATACTGATGGGCTGTGGGCCGGAATAGAACAGGCCCATCACTGTAGGAAAGCCTCTAAAGGCCCAATCAAGTTGTGCGCCGGTGGTCAACATTGAGTTGACCGTCTGCGAGCAAGTTGTTCGCCAAGACGGTCAACGCCAACGTTGACCGTCCTGGGCTTTCCCGTTCTTGGGCCTGTCTTCTCACTGGGCCGTAAACATTGACCAGTCTTCTTGGGCCTCCGTTGATCTTTCTTTGGGCGAGCCCATTATTGGTGTACCCATCACTAGCCCCCCATGCAGGTGGTCAAATTTCTGACCTCCAGCATGTTCATGATGGGGTGCCCCTTATGGTTTTGGGCGTTTTTGGTTCCCATGGAGCTTCCTGAGAGGTTTGTGGAGGATAGCTCTACCAAGATTTTTTATTATCTTGGTTAATTTTGGTTTTGTTGACCGTTTTGGCCAATTTCGGAGTACCAGAATTATTGACCGTTTTGGTCAATTTTGGAGTTCCAGAATTGTTGACCGTCTTGGTCAATGCCAGAGTACCAGAATTGTTGACCATCTTGGTCAATGCCGGAGTACCAGAATCGTTGACCGTTTTGGTCAATTTCGGAGTTCCAAAACTGTTGACCGTTTTGGTCAATTCCGGAGTTCCAGAATTGTTGACCGTTTTGATCAATTCCGGAGTTCTAGAATTGTTGACCGTCTGGGTCAATTCTGGGAAGGTCTTGCGTGGCCATTAGCCGGCTTTCCTTTCAGAGCGCGACACGTGTCTCCCTTTGGTTGGACGGAGATCCTGGCCATTAATGCGCCAGGGATCCGCCGTGTGCAAGGCCAAACAGGAAGGTGACACGTGGTAATTCTAACGGTGCCTTAATGAGGGGTTTGAGAGCTTGGCGCCCAAGTCCTTCGTTTCTCAATCTTTCGAATCCATCCTGAGCCTTCGAAACTTCGTCTTCCTCTCTACTCCCAGACCAACTTTCTTCCAGAAAAAACCCTACACCTTCTTGCGGCAATGGCTTCCATAGCAGATTTCGCAACCGTATTAAGGGAGGATGACGTCAAAGCTCTGTGCGTGGAGTTCAACATCCCCAAAGGGACGGCCTGGAGGGTTCCGGGCAAGAACGACAGAGCTTTTGCCCCGCCGGAGGGGCACATCGCCGTTTATGAGGCTCATCTGAGGAGTGGGCTCCGTCTGCCGTTACCGACGGAGCTAGAGTCGATCATGAAGGCCCTGCGCGTTCCGCTTGCCCAGCTTCACGCCAACGCCGTGAGGTATATTTGCACCCTCTGTATTTTTGCGCGTAAGTTTAATCAGAGATTCAGGATGTCCGGCGTTAGGGTGTTGTTCAAACTGAACCGGGGGTCTGAGTGAAAATCTCTCTCTCCCCGTCCGGGCATCAAAATAAATATGGCAATCCATGATTCGCTGAAGAACTGAAAAAATCGGTTCTTCTTCGTGAAGGTAGGGGAGAAGTGGCCCCTCGTAAAGGATTGGGGTGAGATTCCCGAGGCGTACTTTGGTACACCGTCGGAGGCGGAGCGCTCCGCCTACTCATGGCTTCTGAAAGCCATTGATGACAACCCGGAGGAGTTTAGGAGGGATTTTTGGTCTCTCGGACGGAGATCAGGAAAGCTGATTGGGGGCCGCCGTCGCCGACTCAAAAACCTGGGCCCCCCATCAAGATGATGAATCCCGAGGAGTCCAAGGGAGCGATCATCCGTGAGAGACGGGCGGAGGAGCCTGAGAGGGCGACGGAGACGCCCTCCTCGTCGTCCTCGCATTTTGACTATGTGGCTGCCGGGTCTTGCTGCGGCTCTGGCAGCACGGCTGGATTGGGGGCGACAGTCGAGGACAGTCCTGCGGAGGCAGGCGTCATTTTGGCCCAGCCGGCGAGGAAGGTGGTTCCAGGTGCAGCCTGGTTAGGATCAACAGAGGAGCCGGCTTGCGACGTGCTTGAGGGCTCTCGAGTTTATATTATAGAGCCGTCGAGGAGGACTGCTCCTGCTGCAGCTGCCCCTAGGGCTGCCAGGGGAAAGAGACCTGCTGTGGCTGCTCCAGAGGCTGCAAGAGAGGAGCCTGCGACTGCTGTCAGCGAGTCTGATGAGTATCTGGAGCGCCTCTTGGAGGAAGCAGCTACGAGCTTTGCCCCGGAGGGCGCCGCTGATCCATCACCGTCTGAGCCGCGCCCCAAGTCCAGGCCCAAGGGGCCCGTGAGGAAGATACATGATGTATAACCCCTGTGACCACCCTCTTGCATACCATCTGCGCGATTATTTCTAACTGTTCGATTTTTTGGTGCTTCTCAGGCGAAGAGGCTAGCCTCCGCGTTCACCCGCGAGATTGAACAGCGAGACAACATCATTTTTGACAAAGACGTGGAGATTGCTTGGCTTGATGCCGAGCTGGCAGAGGCAAGAGGGGAGCGTCGCGAGGAGGTGGCGGCCCTCGAGGCTGTTCTGAGGGGCACAGAGGTGAAGTGTGCCAGTCTGGAGGCCGAGGTTGCTCGTTTGAAGGAGACGGTCGACCTGCTTAATGCGGATAACAGACGCATTGCTGACCGAGCCGCGTCTTCTGAAAACGAGCTGGCCACTCGGCTCACACTTCACGAGATCGAGGGTGCTCTGCACGCCCGGCTGTTAGAGGGGCTCAATGTTGGGCGGCGCATCGTACGGTTGGTTGACCCGAGTTTTCCCGTTGAGTTTATCAATCAATGAAACCGTATGGCGCTGCGCAAAGAGGACTTGGTAGCAGAGCCCCGAGACAGCCAGGGTGGTCCGCCAGCTTTGTAGCATCGTTGTATTTCCTCTAATTTTTGTTTGTTGTAAAATGTATTGTATATTTTCTCAAGCAATAAAGTGGGAATTTTTTTTTATTTTGTGTCCCTTGTTTTTATTGCTTTGTGTATGCTTATGTTGTAGCGTCAGGCGGTCAATCTGGTTGGCCGGTTAACGTTTGTTGGCTTAAGGAGCTGAGTCCTTAAGCCTAGGCAGGTGGCTGCGTTAGCCAACCTGGTGGAGTTGCCCAAATGGTGACTTGGACGGCCAGCGTTAGAGAAGGAACGCTTCTCGTAGCTGAATGATCGCGTCGTCCTCTCGTAGAGGAGTTTACCGCGGGAGGTTGCTAACTTGGTTGGTTAGACGCCTAAGGAGCGAAATCCTTAGGATGGGTGGTTGTGTGAACCGCCCCTAGTGGCGTCGTGCAAGTGGAGACTTGGGCAACCAGTGGTGGAGGAGAAATTTCTCCTCCCTTCAACCGTCGTTGACTGACGTTGCTGCTCCCCGAAAGGAGGTCGTCGCGTGTGCCATACTTGCCCCCTAAGATTTTTAGACCGCTATCGGGCCACTTGGGTGACCAAGGTTTAGTACGATCGCTACTGGGCCGCCCGGATGACCGGGGTTTAGACCGCTTATGGGCCACTTGGATGACCAAGGTTTAAGACCGCTTATGGGCCACCTCGATGACCAGGGTTTAAACCGCTCATGGGCCACCTAGATGACTTGGGTTTAAGACCGCTCATGGGCCACTTGGATGATCAAGGTTTTAGACCACTTATGGGCCACCTGGATGACCAGGGTTTAACAAGAGGGTGAAGACCCTCCTGACTTAGGGGCAGTCTAGGTCGGATAAACCTACAAGGCAAACACAGATATGCATATTGGGCCTAGGATCCTACATGCTAAGTAAATTTCTTGTTTTACGCAATTACACAAACATGCGAATGAATGCACGTAGACGGGCGAGTACGTACCTGGGTTCCCTATTGGAAGTAGCGTTTGAGTGGGTTGCATTCCACGTTCACGGGACCAACTTTCCGTCCTAGTTGCAGAGTTTGTATGCTCTATTTCGCAGGACAGCGGAGATAAGGAAAGGTCCCTCCCAGTTAGGAGAGAGCTTGTTGCGGCCGGCCAGTTTGCCCGTGGCTTCGATACCACGTAGGACCAAGTCACCAACGTCGAATTGTCGGGCTTTTACCTTCTTACTGTAGTACCGGACAACTCGGTGTTGGTAGGCTGCCGTCCGTATTCTGGCGGCGTCGCAGGCATCCTCTAGCAAGTCTAAGTGCTCCCTGATTTTTTGAGAGTTTTCCAGTGGGTCGAAGGACTCCACCCTCAGATTCGGGAGCCCAATTTCGACCATAATTACCGCTTCAGCCCCGTAACAGAGGCTGAAGGGTGTCTCGCGCGTTGGTTCCTTCGGGGTTGTTCGATAAGACCAGAGAACGGAAGGGAGCTCGTCAACCCAAGAGCCCCCGGCCTCCTCTAGCTTAGTTTTTAACCCGTGGAGCAGCGTACGGTTTGTAACCTCCATCTGCCCTTGTCCTGGAGGTATGCTACCGAAGTGTGGACCAACTTGATCCCAAGGCTGGTGCAATACTTGGTGAAACGTTTCTCCGAGAACTGGGTCCCGTTGTCGGTCACCACGACCTCTGGGACGCCAAACCTACCGACAATGCTCTGGCGAAGGAACTCCCAGGCATTGTGTTCTGTGATTTTTTCTAGCGGGGCCGCCTCGACCCACTTAGTGAAGTAGTCGATGCTCGCTATGATAAACTTCCATTGCCCCGCGGCGATGGGAAACAGGTCGAGAATATCGAGCCCCCATCGCGCGAAGGGCCACGGTGCCTGAAGCGATTTCAGGTCTGCGGACGGTTGATGGTGAAGGTTGCCGTGAAGCTGGCAGCTTTCACATCTCTTCACGAATTCAAGCGCGTCCTTCTTAATCGAGGGCCAGTAATAGCCCTGTCGCACGATCTTGAAGGCCAGGTTTTTCCCGCCTACATGTGATTCGCAGATCCCGATGTGAACTTCGCTTAGCGCGTAGTCTGCTTCCTCTGGAGTTAGACAGCGGAGGTTTGGAGTTGAGTACCCACGGCGATATAGCCGTTCGCCAACCACAGTATACCAGCCGGCTGTCTTTTTGACCCGTTTTTCTTATTCGGCGTCCTCCGGGAGTGATCCGCTGGCCAAGTAGTTAAGGAAGGGCGTCATCCAGTTTTCCGCATCGGAAACCTGCATCGCTTCCTATTCTTCAATGCTGGGAGCGTTTAGGACCTCCCGCATGTCCCTTGAGTACTGCTCTGGGTTTTCGGTAGCAGCGGCCTTAGCCAGCTGGTCCGCCTTCCAGTTTTCAGTCCGAGGAACGTGGACAAGGCTTAGTTTATCGAAACCCCGAATCAACTCCTTCGCCTTGGCCAAATACTTGGCCAAGAGTGGGTTATTTGCCTCGAACCCACCGTTAACCTGGTTAACGATGAGCTCAGAGTCGCTGTAGACCGTCAGCCCCCGGGCGGAGCACTCTTTGGCCAATCTTAAGCCCGCTAGTAGGGCTTCGTACTCGGCAACGTTGTTGGTTGCCGAAAAATTGAGTTTGAGTGAGTACTTCATCTCAAACCCGTCAGGAGTTGCGAGGATAACCCCGGCGCCGCTGCCTGTGTCCGTAGACGATCCGTCCACGTGGAGTATCCATTGCGGGACTCCAACAAGTAGTTTTACATTCTCTTCGGGCTGTTCTGGGTTGGAATTCGATGTCGAACTCGCCCAACTCGATAGCCCATTTTACTAACCTTCCAGAAACGTCGGGTTTCTGGAGTATGGTTTTCAGAGGCTGATCTGTGGGCCTGGAAGTATGGCCTGTATTTGTTCCACCAGTTGCAGGAAATAAGGCGGTGGAGCCCCGTCTGTAGCCCCGTTGACCAGGACTTCAGCAGCATGGTCCTGGTCGGGGTTAGCAGTGTCTCTAGCGGGATCGCTAGCCTGAGCTCTTGTGTTCACCATTTGTAGTTGCAGAAAGTGACAAAGAGCTGGTGTAAGTTTTGGGTGGTTGGCTTTTTGTAAGCGTTCCCACAAAATGGCGCCAATGATGCGTACCTGGATCCGATTTCGAACAGATTCGGATTATTCCGGATGGTTTGAACCGGCTCCGTTGACCGAGTGCGAATCCTGCACACCACTAAAACAAACAAGAGGTCAGCGTTAACGGTGAGAAGTTGTCCCACCGAAAACACTCCGACGCTCAAGTCAGTAAGGCAATCTCTGAAAGGATGAAACTGAAAAGGGAGTAAGAGAGCATGGAGAAGGAGTGTGTAATCTAGATGTAAGAGAGACGCGAGGCCTTTCTTGTATCTGGATGGTGGGGAGGTAGGAAACGGCCGTGAGGGCTCGTTTGTTGCCTTAGAGATTGTTTGAGGTTCTGAGAACTTTGGTTACAGAGGGCCAGAGAGCTCGTTTAGAACACTTTAGAGTTTTTCTGTCTCAATACCAGTGTCTTTGAAAGTGTCCCAATGAGCGTGCCAATGAGCCTTTGTGTAAGTATGCAAGCCTCCTTAGAATGGTGATCCTAGGGTTCCTTTTATGGCTGAGAGGGGTGATCCTCCTTCTTTGGAAGGCGTGATCCCCTCGCACCACCTTGGCTGGCCTGCCTTCTGGAGCAGACGCCAGTTGCCAAGGTGGGAGTAATTGTTTCTTTGTCTGGTCCACAGCTTTCCAAGTCTGCTTCCTTCCTTCTCTACGTATTACCGTTGGAGTGCCTTGGCGGGCAATGAATTGGGAAGATTGGCGCCTTTCTTATTTGAAGGGCGCCAATCTTGTCAATGTCCTTTCTAGTATAAGTTGAGGTCGTGGAAGACGCGTGAAAAGTCGTGGTTGGCCGTTGGGTGAGTTGTGGGCCCAAACGGAGCAGGCCCATTACTGTAGAAGGGCGTCCTTTGGGCCCAATGTGCAAGGAGAGGAAGGTCAACGTCTGAGTTGACCGTCAGAGTGTTGGCCGCCTTCGTGGAGAACGAAGGGAGTGCCGCTAGCGATATACTGATGGGCTGTGGACCAAAATGGAACAGACCCATCACTGTAGGAAAGCCTCTAAAGGCCCAATCAAGCTGTGCGCCGGCGGTCAACAATGAGTTGACCGTCTGCGAGCAAGTTGTCCGCCAAGACGGTCAACGCCAACGTTGACCGTCCTGAGCTTTCCCGTTCTTGGGCCCGTCTTCTCACTGGGTCGTAAACGTTGACCGGTCTTCTTGGGCCTCCGTTGACTTTTCTTTGGGCCAGCCCATTATTGGTGTACCCATCACTAACTATTCCAAATAACTAACCAAATAAGAGAAAATTAGTTCTAAACGCTATTCCCACCTAATTCCATTCCCTACAATTAATTAATTCATTCTTACTTTAGTTTATTTCAACAACTAAATGAAGTGCCGGGGGCATATGTTGGCCGGTATTTTAATAATCATTCTATTTCATTAAAGATTTAAAGATGGTAGAGTAATGAACTTACGATCTATTGAAAGAATCCCGGCGTGCTGAATTGATCTCAAACAAATTGGCTGAAGCAACATAATTCTCATCTAACCAGAATGCCCCAGGTGGAAGATTCTTACTCTCGGCAGATATGTTTATCTTGACTACGTGTGATGGAACAATATATTTCAGCATAGCCACCAGTATGTCATAACCAATACCTGGTGCACAAATGGTGACACAGAGATTTAAAAATGAACATATCTTGAACTTATTTGAACATTTTTTGAAGTATTATCTCATTGTTCGATAATAAAGAAAATTTTCCTTTTTAAGTTAAATTGAAGTAAAAAGGAAGGGCATTATTTTCAGGAAGCTTAATGCGAAACATAAAATCTTCAATAAGAAAGTAAAAAATGAAACCAAATGATCAAATACGTATACCTTTGACCCAGCCGGGTGTATTAATACGTATACAATCTGTGTCACATGACCCAAATTCAAGTTGACAATTAATCAAATTGAAAATCAAACATATTCCCACTTAATATAAATTAAAATCAAACAAATAATAACTGAATGTCTCTTTATCTTTTAACAACGGTTAGAACTAAAAAAGATAGATAAAACAACTGTAATTATAAAGCCTTAGACAACTGAGTGCATAAACTCAATTCAAGTATGTCGTACGGTCCCTTTTTGAAGAAACATCTCCACAGAAATAGCATCTAGTTTGTAATATCCTGGATTTTTTTTGTTCGGATTAATTTAATATTAATTATAATTTGGGGCAAATTGGACGTGACAAAATTGATTAAATATTGAGAAATTTTGGGAGAATTTTTGGATCGGTTAGGCTGGCGCCCGGGGTGCGTCC
>JAODPA010102382.1:0-21011 GCA_025585075.1 Nepenthes mirabilis | reverse complement strand
CAAATCCTCTATGTAACATAAGATCACTATGAATCTCCTGTGGCAGAACACAGCTACAACTCTTGCTGAGATTCATGACAAACAATCCCAGCCGCTCAATCTGCAGAAACACATAATCAAGTGATAATAACCACATGATTTCCCACCCTCATCGATTTGAAGTGTTCATGTTTTCAGATTGACAGTAATTCAAGACCAGAGAAATCAGAGAGCCAGTATCTTGATCAAGCCTTCTCTTTTCATACTGCTGCAGTCGGAGCTTCCTTCTCCGGCTCGGAGTGTCTGTTTTCGTCGCTCCTCTGACTCTCGTCATACCAATTCTGCAAGATCTTATGCTCGGAGGGCAGATTTTTCTTCGCTTTCCGGCTGCCTTCGACCTTCCAAAGATCCCAGACCTTCGTTTTTGGTGGGGGAGCAGAATCGGCAACTGGAGCAACCAATCCCGGCTTACCATCGTCTATGACTTCATCTATCAATCCATATTCTTTTGCCTCCCACGGATTCATAAAATTATCACGATCCGTGTCTTTTTCTATCTGCATAGATGAGCATCCCGTCAATTATGTTTAAGCTTCATATAAAATATCAGTATTTATCATGGTAGTATAGATATTAACCATATCAACTGATTTGCATTAGTATCGAAAATATTTCTTACGAATTGAAACCTAAGAAAAAATATTAGCTAATATATCGGAAAATGTTGGCTGCGGCAACCAATATTTTGTCACGGGGTGTATTGGACAAATTATTGAATATCAACCGATAAACTATCAAAACAAAGTCATATTGCGATTTTGTTGAGATATAAAATACTAAAACATATTGGCTAATACTTTACATATTTGCTGATATTCCATTCCCTAGGATAAGATGAGTGTATGACAGTAAACTAACCTGCTGCTCGGGCCTCCCGGTAATTCTCGACAAGATTTTGTTGATCTTTACTTTATGGTATGCCATTTCTCGTATGCGGATACTCATCTCGGTCGCCTGGAATCAAAAGTAGATCCTTAATCTCTACACTCGTAAAAAAATAAAAATGCTACTCTTATGATGAGTTTAATACATAAAAAAAAAAACGATATTACATTTGTTGAGCGGTTTAATTTTTTTTTTTTTCTCTTGAACGAGTTCACAAAATATGTGCTGCATAATTGAAAGCCCGCATCCATGCTAGCCAAACTAAACAGAAGGATATTTTAATTGTAAGATTTAAACCAAAAAATATCAGCTTTTTGCTTGTTATTAGTATTGAAGCGGTTCGAAGACCCAAAAAAAAAAAAAAAACCCATCAAATAAAACATATCTATATGAAATTAAATTTATTAATCATAACTATGTATAAGACAAAACTTTAGATTATAGAAACCTAACCAATGAAAACGTTCAAAATGATATTCTACTTACAATTAACCTCACATATTATTTTGAATATCTAAATATAATGAGAGAATTGGAAAACTATTTAAACAAATCGAGACCCGTAATGTTCTTTAGCACATATCATAACTCTCTACTACAAAGACAAATCAAAAGCAACAAAGTAGGGAAATGGCAGCTTAAGAATGAGTAGACACAGATATAGCCATGACCGACACTGACATTCAAATCTTGATATTACCAAATTTATTTTACACCACGGAAAGCACAAACATTCAAGACTTAGGGCTCAACTGATGTGACTCGAAAGGAATTCTCTGAATAAGATAGCATTTACTATAGAAGAAACCTACAGAAATTATATGTGCAAATTTCACAGGGACAAAATTCTAAAAAAAAATGGTTGCCCAATTCACAAGACCCTCACATCGTTAGGTCTAGCACGGATAGGATATATACAACCTTAGCCTAACATGAGAGATTATTTCCGTTGTTTGAACGAGTGACCTTCAGGTTATAATATAGCAACCTTATTGTTGTACCAAGACAAAATATAGATACAGATGAAATATTTACCTTGCCTCCAGCTGTTCCGAGTGGCTGATGGATCATCACTCTTGAATTAGGCATGCAAAACCTTTTTCCTTTTGTGCCAGAAGCAAGTATAAATGCACCCATAGATGCCGCTAATCCGAGGCAAACAGTGGAAACATCGGCCTTGCAAAGCTTCATAGCATCATAAATTCCCATCCCTACATGCAGAAATAATGGAATGAAGAGTAATTATTGGATCAGAGAAGTAAGAGAAAAGATATCTACTGTAATAAAAATGCTGCTTTCCCCTTTTTTTGAGTGGGTGTTTAGGCAGCTGACTAAAGAACCAATGCATTAAGAATATATAGGTCTTTGACAGCTGAGTGGGTGTTTATCTTTGACATGTAGGTCTCAAAGATAAAACTCCATGAGATTCTTTGGACAGAAGATGGAGCTGACAACAGAAGGGAAAGATCAGCTATTCCAGTGCAAGATCAGTTAGATTGAAGGGAATCCTTAAAAATTTAGCTAAGGGGTGCATTGGAAGGATTAGTAGCTGCTTAGTCACATTCGATAGTCTAACATCTTTGTACTTCTTTTATTTCAAAGAAAGAAAAAAAAGAAATATTACTAGAAAAAGGGTGGATTTACGCTCCTTCATTTTCATTGCATAGCTGCGCTAGTAAGTACCACAAGCCCTTTGTCCCATAAATCTAACTAGCTGACGCGGTTCCCGTATTCTACTGAATACTCTAATTCGTTGAAGCGAAATATACAGCACTTTAGGCACCAAGCAAGAAGCATCTCTTCTTTCGTTTCGATTTATTCATTGATTACCGCCTTCTAAAAGATCACAAATAGTTCTGTAGGTTGAACATCTTTTTCGGTATATCAAGATTATAAGTAAAAGTATAAATTTAAATATTCTCAAGCTATTATTTTAATTGGAAATTTTCTAATGTGAAAAATTATGTTCAAACTCTAATTATTCCAAGTGCTTTTAGGGTGTGAGATCATTAAGGCACCCATCCAAATGGAAAAAGAAAAAGGTTGAAGAACTTTTGCCTGAAACAGAATTCCAAGGTTTATCCACACACCAGAAAATTTCACCTTGGGTACTTTGGAGCTACCTAAGTCCCTTAGACCTTTCACCCACAAGGACCATACCATTAGTAGAAGTATTGAAGGAATAGAAGGAATGAAACATCTATCAACAACCGACATGCAAAATACCAGCTAATGTATATCGGTATCGGACCACCGATTTCCCAATACCTCGACAAAAGCACGATATGTCATCAAATTGGCGATACATCAACCAATATTTATCCCTGGGTTTCAATTTGAAAAACAAATATGTCAAATCCCGATAGGTATTACCCAATACTTCCAATATTGTCATTCTTGGAGGTATCTTAAGCCAAATCTTATCCTTCCTCTTCCTTATGAATCATTTCCAGCAAAAATAAAAAGCTCTTTGAACAAAATTAACTAGCACCAAAAGACATGACGAAAATGCAAAATATCAACAATGGTATAGTTTTTTCTCAATAAAAAAACAATTCTCATTCAGAAAGAGACCCTTTACAGATCCTGCCAGATGTAACACGAGAAAAAGAAGTATGCAATCAAATGCTCCTTTGTGACAATTAACCATTATAATATCCTTTGTTATGCAATTTTCCAAGGCATGAAATGTACCCACGTAGGCAAATTAGACCTTCAAATTAATTCAAGAGGGAAAAGAAAATTCCTCATCCCATCACAAAATACAAAAAAAAAAAAAAAATTATCATACTGTAAAACCATGTATCCATACAAAATTGCAGGAAAAAAATACTAGAAAAGTTGACAACTGGACTCCGCAACTTACTTAAAGCACTGCCAAATCAAATGATTCTGGATATCATGTTTTAAGAAGAATTCTACCTGATGGAACACTATCTCAAAATCAGATGGAAATTGCTTTCCCTTCCACAAAAGAAAAAATGAAGCCAAAACAATTCGCCAAATTTGGTATAACCTTCATTTAACATGCCCAAATAATTTCCGGATTAAAAGATTTTGTAGGAGTAACAGCAGAATTAAGGCAAAAATTTAAATACACACGAGACGACGAATTTACATTGTTCTCTCAGGATGAGAACTATCTCTACAGGCACAAGATAAAATGGTTTCACTATAATCAAAATAGAACAAGCAATGGAAATAACCCGATCACACTGTTTTCATCAAAAACCCTCGGTCGGTTATTTAGTGAAAACCCAAAAACCTTAACTTTAGAACAACTCAGAAACAGTGGCAATTGGCTGAGCTGTTGTTCTGGAAGTTTTGATACCTTGTCTAAGTGTTTGGTGGTGGTGTTTGATGCATTAAAGTAACTAGCAAAATTCACTACATGTAGATACAAATGATGTCTACTTAATTAATAGAAATGTATGGTTTTAGGAGTGATTAATGGGATATTAACCATGAATACATGGTTCATTATATTGTCATAAAGGATCATCAATACTCCGGTCCATTGATATAAATATCATCCAATATTGTAATTTTTAATCGATATGTATCAATATTGTGGCCGAATACCAAAATTTTCAAACACCGCGATAATGTCGCAATATATTTCCATATTGGCAATATATCGCAATATATCAGCCAATATTCAAAATATCAGTTAATATACCCAATATTTGGCCAATACAATATTGTCACCATATGATTTCAAAATTTTTTTCTTCTGATACATAAGATACCAATACAAATTGTTGGATATATCCGATGTCGATAGAGTTGTAACCGATACTAATACTGATATTTTTATACATGATAACTCCCAATTTCCATGGTAGTCAACATTGCCTTGCATACTTCCAAGGATCATCAATGATAATGACAACACAATATTCTATGCCGAAAATTAGCCAAGTACATGAAGCACATTCTCCCAAATGAACCACATTGATGAAAAGTAATGGGACAAGTAACAGCTTCACAGATTTAGGGCTCCAGCTGGGAGGAGACACACTGTATGTAGCAGCAATTAATCACTCCATAACCTTTCGTTCTCTGCCATAAACTGTCAGAACAAGTCAAATTTAAAAATCCTCTACTCCTAATCCTACCCGATCAATCAGAAAAGATGAAAAGCTTCCACTTACTGAAATTTATACAAATCACAACAGTCAACCCAGCTAAAAGAATGGGAAAGAGCAAAATGGAAGAGACGGAAATTTTATTATGGTCCAATCATGACGGGGAATAAATACTGAGGATTGAATCAATACACAGGCATAAAAGAGTACTCCCAATAAGAGCAATCCCGCCTCCCTTAGAATGATCCGTGAGACTTGCACTTAGATCATGGGCTCCTTAAACTCAAGACTAGCCATAGCGCAGCAAGGGATCCGACTATCCCAGTATGAATCATCCCCACAAAACATTCACTCGAATAAGTCCATTTATTTAAATTAATCTCTAATCAACAACTAAAAGGGAGGCCCAGTGCATAAAGTTTTCAAATTATGAGGTTTGAGGAAGGTCATAGGCATATAACCTTGCAACTCTGGATCATCAGTGAAATGGTTTCTATGATTTGAACACATCTTCTAACGGACAATGAAACAACCTCATAGGTCCAGTTGGATGCACAAATTCTTTTCACTGTGCGTGAGTTTAGGTCAACCAACAAGTTTAAATAAGATCCTTCCTGAATAGCATTTTTTAAAAAAGCTTTCTCCTAACACAAGGAGAGATCAATTTGTTTGAACTAACATAAAGAATTTTTTAGTACATAATTTAAAATAGGCGACAAGAGCTGTTGAAATCATAGATAAAAATATTAGCCAATATTCCAAATATCTGCCGATATGTATCAATATCAGGTCCCTAGATACCAATTTTCTTATAACACGGCAATAACACAATATACTGTCGTATTAACGATATATCGTAATATATCATCCAATGTTCCAAATATAAAGCGATATGCCCAATATTCTGCCAATATATAGGTCGATATTTACCTTTTAGCTTATAATTTTTTTTTAAATTTTTCTTCTAATATATCTAATAACGATACATGAATGACATGTCTAATACCGATATAATCGCAATCAATACAAATGTTTTCATCCATGGTTGAAATATTAGAGCTGTTGATAACAAGCAGAATTATCCCATCCTCCTTAATTTTAGTAGCTCCAGTTGAAAAAGGAGATTAGCTGGGAAAAGAGTAAGCATTCCTTGAGTGGTTATTTAAGCAAACCTGCAGTGACTGATCCACCAGGAGAGTTAATGAACAACTTGATGTCCTTCTTTGGGTCTTCTGCATCTAAAAATAAGAGCTGGCTTATGATAAAATCTGCTGTCATGTCATCAATCTGCCAACATCATAACAGCGAGTAAAAGTCACTAGAAAGACTTCAAGCATCTAATAAGAATGTTCCAACTCTTCATTTGGCAAGTCATAAGTTATTACTTTTTGTAATTGTGTATTTGTAATTATTGTAATTGTTTTTCAACTAGGAGAGATGGCTGAGCAAGACAATTGCAAACACTACCAAACATATTTGTCAATTAAACCAAATCAAAAAATTCAACTAAATGTACAGTTTAGCATAAACAACTTGTGAAATACAAATAAGGAAAGGAAAAAAATTGTTTTAGTGAAAAGAGAGTGAACGAATTATGAAAGAGAAGAGTTACAAATGACCCAAAGGAGGCTGAAGATATTGTGCTGCAATCCAATCATAATTTGAAGATGAAATGCCTAAACCCCTGGATAATTTGTTAGAATTATCCCACATAACTTGTCAGATATTTAATAATTTATTTAAATAATTAAATGTTACTATCTTATATGGTTTTGTTATATTTTATTAAAGAAATTATTTTTATAATAGGTTAAATCTTTGATGAAAAGGCCATTATGTGATTAAAAAATTGATCATCTTTCTACCTTATAAATGATAGAACTATCCATCATATGTTATATATAAGGACAGCTTTTCTGGATAACAAACACAAATTTTTTTTCTAGATTTGAATTATAGGAAGTTTTCTCAACTTCCTATTTTTCATATTTTTAAGCTTGGATCCAAAAAGCTATATCCCATCACTTTTTACAAAAATTTTGAAACTCCTATTAAGAAATAGAAATAATGTCATAATAGAGAAAATTTGATTCCAAGTTTTTTTTTAAAAAAACACTGAGTATGAATTCAAGCATATTATGAATATTTGATTCCGTATTTTGAATTGTAAAATAATATAATAATCTAACAATCTAAAAAATGATATAATCTCATAAATCATTACATCAATGACATGGATTGCAAGCCCAAATCTTCCCAAGATATAGTGATTGGTTAGATGTAAAATTATATCTCGGAAAATATTTTCCTAATTCCTTTGTTTGGTACGAAATGAAGAAAACTAATTTCCAACGAAAAATAAACTACATCCAATGAAGAGTTTCTACTTTACTTGGAAGGAAGTTTTTTTCCACCCCATCCCATTACAACCACCATGGCAGCGGCACCGCCACCTCCTCAATGCTAAAATCAGAACCATCCCACCAACACTACCATTGTTGGGATCACTGGGAGGTGTTATTAGTCCGAGGACTGAGAGGTTATGGATCCGAGGATTTTAAGAAGCTATAATTTCGAGGGCTTTATAAGCAGCATTTGAGTCCGAGGACTTCGAAGAAGTACGAGGACTTTGTGATGGCCAAAGGCAATGTAAACAACCAAGGTTACTGAAGCACATAAAGGTCAGAGGACATGGTTGAAGAAAGCGTACGTGGATGCCAAGTCAGAAGATTAACTGAGCATTCACAATCTCTACAGAACCATTGCAGAGCTATCTCTGCAGAGCCGTTTCTGCAGAGCAAGATCTTTTGTAGGGGAGAGCTATTACAGAGCTGTACGTGCATCAAACGACTGTCGGTACATGTGTCCTCTATGTTGGCTTGGTCATTGCTTTTAACAGCTTATATATATATATTGTATGTTGTGTGCAACATTGTGTGTGAGTTTTTTCTAAGTATAAAAGAGTGTGAAGAGAGTATACTGTGAGTGATTTGTGCTCTTGCTCTCATTCCCTTCTCCTAAGGTTTGTGTAACCGTAAAACTCACATAGTGGAAAGTTGTTGTGGACAAAACGCCCGTGGTTTTTCCCTTCAGTTTGTGAAGGGTTTTCCTCGTAAAATCTGTGCGTTCTTCCTTTCTCTTCCATTCTGTGTGCTTAAGTGCATTCTGTCCAGCCGGCCATTTGCCCCAACAAATTTGGTGCCTTCGTGTCAAACAGATCCTTTCTGCTCCAATAAGTGGTATCAAAGAGCACGATTTGAGAAGCTTTCAATCGAATGGCGTCATTATCTTCAAAGAATCTGTCGTTCAATGTGGAGCAGTTTAACGGGTAAGATAACTTCATCCTTTGGCAAGAAAGAATGAAGAACATCTTAACCCGATAAGGAACAATGAAAGCGTTGAAAAAAATGATGAGAAGCTGGAGAATCTGACCGAGGATGAATGGCAAAATAAAAGAGATCTTGCAAACTGCACTATTAAATCATGCCTGGCGGACAACACTCTTCAAGAGGTCCTGGGCTTATCAAACCAGGTGGAGGTCTGGAAAAAGTTTGAAAGCCAATATAAGTCCCAGTCATTGACTATAAGACTGCACGTGAAGAAGCAGTTTTATGGACTGTACCTATCTGATAGAGAAAGTTTCGAAAAGCATCTGGATGAGTTTAACAGGATTCTAACGCAAATGGCAGCGCTTGATGAGGTAATCAAGGAGGAGGACAAGGCATTTGTGTTGCTGGTTTCCTTACCAACCTCATATGATCACATCATCACAACATTGCTGTTTGGGAAGGATACGCTTAAGTTGGACAAGGTAATTACTTCCCTACTCAAAAATGAGTCCAGACAGTCTCAAGGGGCCTCCACCTTGGCTCATTCTGAGATACTCGTGACAGAATCACGGGGAAGAAGTAAAGGCCATGGTTCGAAGTCTGGAGAGAATGGTCGGAGTAAGTCTCACCCAAGGTTTCAAAACTTTGATTGCCATCATTGCGGCAAAAAAGGCTATATCAAGAAACATTACTACAAATAGAAGTGTGAGAGCGTTAAGAAGAAAAAAAGAGAAAAGGGACGAGGTAAAGAAAAGTCCTCAATCTCAGTGATTAAGGAGGCGAACTCCTGTTAACGTGTGAAGTGAATAACATTGCAAATCAAGCTAAAGAGGCAACTGACTGGGTGGTAGGTATTAGAGCATCCATTCACGTCACTTCTTGGAAGGGTCTTTTTACTTCATACACTCCGAGTGATTTTGGAGTGTTGAAGATGGAGAATATAGAGACATCCAGAGTTGTTGGCTGTGGTAATGTGTCTCTCGTCACTAATAATGGTACCCGACTGATCTTGAGAGACGTCCGACATGTCCCTGACATTCGGATGAATATCATCTTAGCAGGAAAACCAGATGATGCTGGCTTTTGCAACGTCTTCTGTGATGGGAGATATAAACTAACCAGAGAGTCTCTGATAGTTGCCCGAGGTAAAAAGATGTCAGGCCTTTACATGTTGCAGGCCTCTGCTAAGGCAGGTCAGATAAACGCTGCTACCATCGTGGAGATTTCGGACTTGTGGCACCGACGGTTGGGCCACATGAGCAAAAAAGGATTATGTTATCTGGCTAAGAAGGGCCTTATACTGGACATAAAGAAAGCTGAGCTGAGGACGTGTCCTCACTGTCTGGTGGGGCAGCAAAGGAGAGTCTTTTTCAGAGGAGACTCATCCTCCAAAAAGACCGAGGTGCTTGAATTGGTACATACCGATGTATGTGGGCCATTCAAAGAGAAGTCCTTTGGTAGCACTCAATACTTCGTGCCTTTCATTGACGACTGTTCCAGAAAACTGTGGGTTTACCCACTGAAGACCACAGACCAAATTCTCGGTACATTTGAGCACTTTCATGCCTTGGTGGAATGTCAGACAAGGAAGAAGTTGAAACCTTCCATAGTGACAATGGGGGTAAGTACATTGGAGCATTTGATGCCTACTGTCGATCTCATGGCATCAAACATCAGAAGACGCCACCAAAGGCGCAGCAGTTAAATAGTGTGGCTGAACGTATGAATCGTATGTTGTTGAAAAGGGTAAGGTGTATGCTTTCAAAAGCAAAACTTCCAGAATCTTTTTAGGCTAAAGCCTTAAGGACGGCGGCCTATGATATCAATAGGTCACTCAATAAACCCTTGAATGGCGAAACTCCTGAGAAAATATAGGCAGGAAAGGAGCTGTCCTACGACCATCTTAAAGTGTTTGGGTGCAAAACCTTTGTGCACATCCCTATGGATGAAATGACCAAGCTAAAAGCAAAGACGAAACAATACATTTTTCTGGGCTATAGGGAAGATGATCTGGGGTTCAGATTTTATGACCCAACAGAGAAGAAGCTTGTCCGATTATGGAATGTGGTCTTCATTGAAGATGAGACTATCAAAAATATTGAAAAAGACAAGAAGGCTTTATCTGATACTGGCCGGACAGACAAGGTAAGCGTTGAAGCTGTCCGTCCAGTACCTCTTCAATCCGAGAGCAATGGCCCAATAATGGGCGAGGACAATAATGAGGCAATCACTGTGTCTCACGAGGATCAAAATGAAGTTTTCCTCAACCAACCGAGGAAATTATTGTCCGACGATCTACAAAGGACAGACGACCGTCCATATGTCTGCCGTCCAGTGAGTATGTCCTACTCACTGACGGAGGAAAACCCGAGGACTTTAAAGAGGCAGTGAAGCATGAGCACAAGAATGAATGGATGGAAGCCATGTAAGAGGAAATTGGTTCTCTGCATGAGAATCATACATTTGAGTTGGCAGAATTGCCAAAGAGAAAGCAAGCTCTGAAGAACAAATGGGTATTCCGCCTAAAGACGGATGAGAGTGCCTCAAAGTCGAGGTACAAGGCGCGACTAGTGGTGAAAGGCTTTAATCGGCGCAAAGGCGTAGATTTTGATGAGATCTTTGTGCCGGTGGTGAAAACGTCCTCCGTTCACATTGTACTTGGTTTAGCAGGTGCTCTGGATTTGAAGATAGAGTAATTAGATGTCCGGACAGCATTCCTCTACGGTAACCTTAAAGAAAAAATCTACATGGAGAAACCAAAGGGGTTCAAGGTTAAGGAGAAAGAAGGATTTGTTTATCGTCTAAGGAAGAACCTGTACGGACTAAAACAGGCTCCAAGATAGTGGTATAAGAAGTTTGAATCTGTCATGGTCAGTAAATGATACCAAAAGACTACTTCTAACCACTGCGTCTTTATATAAAGATTTTCCAAAGATGACTTTGTCGTCTTTCTTTATGTGGACGATATGTTGAATGTCGAACAAAATAGCGCTCGGATTAAGCAGCTGAAGAAGCAATTGGGACAGTCATTTGCAATGAATGACCTTGGGCCGGCGAAGCAGATTCTGAGGATCAAAATATTTCACGACCAGAAAAACAAGAAGCTCTGACTGTCCCATGAGAGCTACATTGAGAAAGTACTCCAACGATTCAATATGAAAAAATCCAAATCAGTGAGTACCACACTAGTCAACTACTTCAGGTTGAGGAGGAAGCAATGTCCGTCCTCGGACACTGAGAAAGCCTGCATGAGAAGCATACCTTATTTGTCAGCCATTGGTAGCTTGATGTACGCGGCTGTATGTACAAGGCCGGACATTTTTCATGCGGTCGGTACTATAAGCATATTCCTCTCAAACCCAAGAAAGGAGCATCGGTCTGCTGTAAAGTGGACCCTGAGATATCTCCGAATAACTTCAAAAATGTGTCTGCGATTTAGAGAAGAAAAGCTTCAATTGGTCGGAGACATTGACTCTCATAAATCCACCTCAGGGTACTTGGTCAAGTTTGCAGGAGGGGTAGTCTCCTGAAAATCCAAGCTATAGAAATGTGTTGCTCTTTTCATTACAGAGACAGAGTTCATTACAGTAACCGAAGCCAACAAAGAGTTACTGTGGATGAAAATATTCATCCAAGAGTTGGGCTTAAGGTAAGAAAAGTATGTAATACTCTGTGACAGTCAAAGTGCCATAATTTGTGTAGAAACTTCTCATTCCATTCGAAATCGAAACACATTGACATTCGATATCATTAGGTGATGGATATTGTTGATGAAGGGCGGCTATCAGTGAAAAAGGTTCGGACAGATGAAAATGGGTCAGATATAATGATCAAAGTTTTGCCCAAGGGAAAGCTTGAAACTTGTTGTGATATTGCTGACCTGACTGATTCAGTTCCCATGCGGTCGTGAAGAAAAGTTTGTTGTGATCACTCCCGTGTGGAGGTGTTATTGATCCGAGGACTCTGAGAGGTTATTGGTCCAAGGATTCTGAGAGGCTATAATTCCGAGGACTTTGTAAGTAGCATTTGAGTTCGAGGACTTCAAAGAAGCACGAGGACTCTGTGATGGCAAAAAGCAACGAAAACAACCAAGGTTGCTGAAGCACATAAAGTTCAAAGAACATGGTTGAAGAAAACGCACGTGGATGCTATCTCAGAAGATTGACTGAGCATGCACAGTCTCTGCAAAGCCATTGCAGAGCCGCCTCTGCAAAGCATGATCTACAGAGCCATTTTTGTAGGGCATGATCTTTTGCAGGGAAGAGCTGTTACAGAGCTGTAGGTGCGTCAAACGACTGTCGATACGTGTGTCCTCCACGTTGGCTTGGTCGTTGCCTTTAACAACCTATATATATATTGTATGCTGTGTGCAATATTGTGTGTGAGTTTTTTCTAAGTGTAAAAGAGTGTGAAGAAAGTATATTGTGAATGACTTGTGCTCTTGCTCTCATTCAATTCTCCTAGGGTTTATGTAACCGTAAAACTCACATAGTGGAAAGTTGTTGTGGACAAAACGTCCCGTGGTTTTTCCTTTTAGTTTGTGAAGAGTTTTTTACGTAAAATCTGTGCGTTCTTCCTTTCTTTCCCATTCTATGTGCTTAAGTGCATTCTATCCGACCAGTCATTTGCCCCAACAAATTTGGTGTTTTCATGTCAGACCGATCCTTTCTACTCCAACAACCATCACCACCACTATCACACCAGTCCTGCTACTTCTCCACCATCCATCATCTCTAATTTCTCATTATACTAAATTGTGGAAAGTGATGCCAGTGAAAAAATATCTTCATCAACCGAACAAATTCAAATTAATATTTTATCTGGTTCAACCTTTAATAGGAAAAAACCGTGGGAACCTATGGAGATGTAAAACCGTATAAAATTGTGAATATATAATTTGTAAAATGTATTTTTTAAAATTTTACATTATTGAAAATTTATTTTTCTTATCTAGAGACCCACAAAGTTTATCAGAGAACACACACATTTTCAGAATTTTTCACTTGGATTTGGATAGAAAAAACTGCAGAATAATAATTTGACAAAATATAATTAAATATTTTTTTGCAATTTTTCATAATTTTTACAGTTATAATTTTTATATTTTTACCTCTTCTAATCAAACCTAACATACTTCTAAAACCACGACAATATACATAGTTTTACACATTAAATGGAGAAACCAAACACAGTGTAAGGGAAGATGAATATTTCACAAATTTCCGTTCAACCAAGCGAAGCAATACAATCGAATACACAGTTGCAACGACACAATAATCCATTAATTAACCCAAAAAAATCACACAGAGAAATTGAGAGAGTAATTGACCTGAGAGCCAATGAAGACGATTCTCTGTCGAAGAAGCATATTGGTAGTGTCGAGTTCTTCCAATCTAGGAAGCAACGGAGCAACTGAGCCCGACACATCCCAATTGGACGATAAGGTCCGCAAGGTAGCCGGAACTTTGAAATCCTTCACGGGCATGGCTCTTCTTCCACAACTCGTACAATTTCTATCTGTCGTTGTTGAAATCGAAGATGGTTTGGTTCGGAACGATTTCAGGTTAGGGTTGAAGAAGCTCAATGGTCTTGAAGATGATCCCATGGAAGTCAAGCTGCTAATCTCCATTTCCTATCACACACGAAGACTCCCTCTTTTTCCAATATTTCTCAAAAATTTCCACAGTGAAAGGTTTCGGGTCCTCTGCAACTCCAGAGGTTTCCGAATTTGTGTGAGTAGAATAGTCTGTTTGGAATGGGAGGATCAAGGGAGCCGGAGAGAGGAAGAAAAGCGAGAGAAGGAAATGGAAAAAATAAATAAATAAATAAATAAATAAAAGCAAACTTATGTACATTGCATCATAAATATAATAAAATTTTACTTGACTATATTTTATATTAACAAACTTAAGCACTTAACTCTAATAAAATCCGAATTGTCAGATATTAAGAAAACATTTTCTCAGATAAATAATTATTCAAAATATTTAACTTAATATTATATTTCATTCAATATCAAAACTACCAGCAACATGTCTACTTATGGACAATCATAACACCACAAAGAGGACAATTTAAAAGTTATATCAGTTAAAAATTGACAAATGCCAAAATAACTTCTAAATATAACATAGGTGCCACATAAATGCTGCCATTGACAAGTGCACCTTGTGTGCCGTGGTCATGGGACTGTTCACACATACCATAGAATTATTAAGAGATAATTTATAACATAAACGATCACTTTAATTTATACGAACTCAAAAGTAGTTCTCCCGTTCGAATCTTTGACAATTATTCTATTTACAAAAATCTGAAAAAAAAAAAAAAGTGAAGATAACAGTATACACCCAGTGGTTTCAATCAAATTGGAAATCAACTGAGCCTTTCACCATCCATACACACATCCAATTGATGGATCTTCAAACAGAGAAGTTAAGCCTTGGTTTTGTGTTACCTGTTATCATGGTTTTGAACTAGAACAGAGGTCCGGTGGCCCCTTTTTTTTACGATAGCTACTTCCTCGAATGAATTCCATCACGAGCCAATGTCCCCTCAAGGTCTCCGATGATTCGAGCAATCCGGATCTCAAGACCTCTTTGAACTTCCCTGAAGAGGATTCGAACATTATCGGCAAAACGGCTTGTGTCAAAGCCTTTAGATATATCACTTTCTTTGGCAATCTCAACGAACATGGAAGCGGTTTTAGCCTGTAATTCCATCAGTTTCTGCCCTGTCGCGACCATAAATCTCTGTAGTTGAAATGTCTCCTCGAGGAACCGCTCAAGTGTTCTTGTCTCCTCCTTTGTTCTCGTCAAACTGGATTCTCCTCGGATTATGTCTAATCGGTTGTCACGCTGTCGAACATGATGATAGTAGTGTGAAGCACAGAAGTAGAATTATGGATTGCTGATCTAAGATCTCATGGAATCATAATAGAGTTCTAAACTTCAAGATATGCATCAAGATCAGGAAACTAATAAGGATATTTGGCAATATCGGGAAAACACCCCGATATGACAAAATATTGGCTGATAAGGCCGATATATAGTCAGATATTCATTTTTTGCTTCACTTTGCTCTTATAAATCTAGACATTTTAAATATATATAAAATTACAAATTATTTTTAAATAATATATAATGATATCAAGATTAATTTTTAAAAAATTAACCAGAGCTCCTCAAAGGAATTATTACATGATCAAATTTTAATATATAACATACTTTTAATATGATTTTGAGATGGTTAAGTGAAAATAAACTCCACTTTAATTAAGCTCTGATAGCAATAACGAGGGTAGGATTCAATGTCGTCACTAGACAAATACCAATTTTTGAACATTTCAAATAATTTTATAGCTATGGCATAAATGAAAACACTAGTTAATATGTTTCAGTGTTGGCATCTTCAATACTAATATTCTTTGATATTGTAATAATATCGCGATATATATGTTTCAAATATGTCATGACCGATATTATTCTATTAGCTTACGATTCTTATAAATTTATTTTTTATTAGTATACTCGATACTGATATGTATTATCTAATATATCTAATACCGACATAACTGTAATTGATACCGATATCGACATCGATACTTATATTTTTACCCATAAATGGTGAAGTTGTTTAACCTCAAATATGGCTTTAGGAATGAATTATGCCATTTGACATGCACACAAGATGGGAAACAAATTCTACTTTTGCTGATGAAGGATTCTTTGAAGCTTACCATCTGATTGCAAAGATCATCAATCTTCCCTTGGAGGGATTGATACCTGTTCACCTGTTTATTAAGCAAAGACAATAAAGGAAAGAAACCCTTTATTTGACTTTGCCCTTGATCCTCATTCTCCATTGATTCGCCATTTTCTACGTTTGCTGTTAATCTCTCAAGCAAAATAAGTTGCTGTTTCAGCCACTTGATCTTGCAAGAAACTCCTAGAGCATGAAGATCAGTCTTCAGTTTTTCACAAACCGGTACGGATTCTTCTTTTCTCTCTTCAGAATCTTCTGTGAAGGATTTGACTGCCAAAGCAGTAACTTTTGATAAAGATTCGACTACCTCATTTTTCTCAGCTTCCAGCAAATTTTTCTTCGCATCTTGATCTTTGTCAGCTGATTTTCTCTTCAGAATTTTAACCTTTGACCACACAATATCATCTGCTAATGGAAACTCATGCAATGATGAATGAAGTTTGGTCTTTGGGCTATTCAAACTGTTTAAATGTAACGAAATTTGACCTTCCAAAGAATTTAGTTCTTCTCCTTCTGGTAATGGCTTTTGCAGTTTGATTTTATGATCTTGGAGATGGGATTGCAATCTCTTTGATTCAAGATCCATGCTAAGTAAATGCCAACGATATGTTTCTAGTTTATCACCCTTTAGTTTCATCTGTTCTTCTAACTCGAATCGACGCCGATTCTCTATAGCATTCGGGTACCTTTCTGATTTTGAGGGAAACCAACCTTCTGATCCCTTAGCATCAGCTGATATTCCTGAAGCAAGAACAGAAAGGAAAGCAAATAACTAAAACATATTTACGTATTTATATTGACGCATCATTTCAACATGGTTTTAGCAAGGAAAAGGAAACAAAAATAAATAAAAATACTCAGTATTTTTAAAATAAACGAATGGAAGAATGTCCTACATTAAAATTCTAATAGCCTTTACGCTTAGATATCGTAAATATCTTTAGTAGTACTGTGTTGTATAAATCACACATGGTCGTCCACATGGCGTAATTTAAGTGCTTTTTTAGGCGTACTCGGTATGTGTCAATAACATATCCATGTGGCTTATGTGATACTATTTCTGGCGGTTTTTTTGCCAACCGCCATTCTCAATCGAGAAACTGTCATAAGGGTAGTAAATATCATGAATGGACAACTGTTCAGAAAATAAGTGCCACCAGTTTTTATAAAAGGCATCTTCGAATTGATCTTCAAGAAAGATAAAAAAAACTAGATCAATTCCTAGTAGTGTCCGATTTGATTTTGTTAAGGCAAAACATATTGAAAAATGAAGGCATCATAGTATCCAAGAGACATTTCATAATCAACCCATTTGCATTGTCAGGGCAAAACTCAAGGAAACTGAAATTGACAATGCATCCGAGGTCTTTCATCTGGCATCAGCCTGTTTTCTATTTCTTTTCTGCCTAACACGGAGTCCACAAAATGCTGTTTAAACAGAATAGTTAGTAGCCTAACAAAGACAAGACCAAACTTACCAAATTCTTTATCTCCCTCCCTCGAGATTTGGTTGGACTTCAGGGAATAATGATAATCTCTGGGTGCTTTATTAATCTCAGCATTCACATAGTCGAAGGCACCATCGTTTGGCTGTGATTTGGCTCTTCTGGAATTGAGTAGTCCCATCTGAACAGAGTTCCTCCCTATTTCACAAGGGAAAGCCTCCAGCGTCGAACTTACTTGTTTTGATAGCATACTTTTCAATGTGATCCTTTCATTTCTTTTTAGCTCCTCTTGCTTCCTCTTTGCTTTCGGTAACTTAATCTCCTTTAAAAGCATTTGCTTTTCAGCTCTTTCTAATTTCGATTTCCTTAGCATTGCAGACAAGATCTTTTCCTTGTGCTCCAAATCTTTTTGCATCTTCTCATTTTCTATGGATAGTTTTTCTGTCATCAACATCAACTCCTCCTTCTCGTCAAAAAGAAGTTCAAGCTGTTCCTTTGCAGCCTCAGCCTGCCTGAGTGCTCGACTGATCTCAGCCTCGAGCCGACGTTGGTTGGATACAAGCTCAATGAGGGCAGCCTTGTGTTTCCATAGTTCGGATGAATGTAAATGAGCATCGCGTTTAGCAGTTTCTTTCAATTCCTCGACCGTCGTTTCTATGGTCTTTAACTTCTCTTCTAACTCCATCTTTTTCTCTTCTTCCCTAACAATCTTATCCTTAGACTTCACTAAAATCTCCATTTCCTGCAATTTTTGTTTCAATTCAGAAAGGAATCCATCCTTATGTTTCAATTCGGCGACGAATTGATCCTTGTGTTTCTTCAAAATCCTCAAGTCATTTAAAAGAGCTGAAAATTGCTGTCCGAGATTCTTCTTTTCATAGAGCCAGCTCTGTTCCTTTGCAGCATGGATGCTCACAACTTTCTCATTGGCTTTTGCATCTTCGCTCCTGATTTTCTTCAACTCTTCTATTTCTCTCTCAGCAGTCTCGAGCTCGTGAAGAAGTTCACACTTTTCTTTGGCATTTGTTCTTCCTCTCTGCACTCGCCACACTAATAATCCCAAAAGAAACAGCATTTTATTCCTAATTTCTGACCTTTTCTCATCATCCAATTCTTGCTTTGCCAAAAGTTTAAGGGCAAAAAGAGCACACGAAATACCAAAATACATTGGATATGAGTCATCCCCTCTTGCTTCTGAGATGTGCAAACATGGTTCTGTGATACCCGTTTCATCCATTACACGAGAATTTTACTTCTTACCTTTACAATACACGAAAAATAACAGTAAGTACACATCAGAATTCACTCAAAACTTCAGTTTTTCAGATAAAAAGCTTCAATAACTCGCACCCTCATTACCAGACAAAAGATTTGTCTTACAAAGAAGCACATACTCAATAATAGACAGCATTACACTGAAACTTTGTAACATAATCAACATAAAATACAACTTACAAGAACTAAATAGGTTATCGTTTCTTCAATTGAAATCCCAAATGCTGAAAACTTGTTTCATCCGAGATTTGTGAGAGTTCCTCACTATAAAACTGCCAAAGAATGCCAAAAAAACATGTGCTTTGCACGTGTCCTGCACTTCAAAATCAGTCAAAAAGGATTTCTCTATAGCAGATGAGGAAAAACAGTCAGTTTCTTCCCCGGATTTCAGTGGAAGACCTCAGCCTTTTAATTCCACTTGATCTTCCTCTTTAACCCATTTTATCCACTCCTTTTTTTTCTCCAGCTCCGGGCAAGGTTGCAAGGAAGAAAAAGGCACTAGATTCCTGGTTGCTGGTCACCATTACCAGTAAAGAAAAAAAGATTAAAAGAAGATGGCCCACCACTATTCCTTTCAAACAATCCAACAGCAGTAGCTTTTGGCAATCATTTTTGAGAAATCAGCACAATCATACAGAAAGAAAGATAGCTGTTAACTATCTTGGATGAAAAAATCTGTTGCCAATGTTCTAAGATAATAAGGATCATATCTTTATCTCATTCATGTTGGAGTCATGGGCTTAAGGTAGGGAGATGTACTGTTGTGTAGGGTAAGACTCATAACTGAGGAAGAAAAGGGGAAAAAGAAGCAACTTTCAGTTTATTCTCAATCAGGGTTGCTCATAAATTATAATAAAATAAAGAGAAACATCGAAAATTACAGCAAACCCATGTGAAAAGATATCATCTAAAGTTGATTATAGCACTCAGAAAGCATCCCTAAAGCAGCCATTCTATCTCCCTAATCAAATGGAAGCCATATAATAAGCTCAATAATAAGTACGGACAATGTGGCCAACGTAGATTGTACCAAAAAATAACACGTCCTTACTGCAACCAGTTCTTTTCGTTGATGAATCCCTATATACTTCCAATTGCAATATGGCGAATCCCTATGAAAACCCATAAATAATTTCACAGACGATGTCAAATAAAACAAAAAAAGGAAGTTAACTTCGACTATTCTAAAATGGGTATTTACAGAAAGAGATCAACAGAGAGTACCTGTAATGGGGGAAAATGAATGAACAATTCGATTACGGATTAAATTTCGCGGAGAATGAGACCAATCGATCAGACCCATCACTTTTATCGCATCATTGTCACCATAATGATGAATCCACCTAATAAACCAGGTATTCATGGGTCCCTACAGAGAGAAAATGAGACAGAGAGAGAAAGAGAGAGATGAGTATAGGTCTCTTTCCACATTTTGCTTTCGGTAGGACCTGTAAAAATGGAACTTATTGAGTGAAAAAGGCAACACGAATGGCTATCGATCACGAATAATTTAGCGAGGAAGTAGTGAAAACTCCAAATTTAGCCTACAATGGCCACTGTATTCTGTTTGCCACTAAAGCAGTCCTCTCCCTGTCCCTCTGTTTAGGGACACTAATCACAAGCTTCGTAGTTCAGCAGCTCACATTCAATTATCGTAAGATTTCTTTAAATGGCCTACCATTTGGGTACGCTAAGGGAGATTGAATCTGGAGAGGATTGTTCACCTCATTCAGGGCTAAATTTTCACGTCGCTTGTAAGAACCTTGCTCCAGGGAATAACGATGTGGAATTATTTTGGAAAAAAAAACAAAAATCAATAAGAATTCTTGGATCTCCAAATTGAAACAAATATTTTAAATTCAAATTCAAATTTTATTAAAACAAACTTGCTGAATACAAATTCTATCATTTTGATTACACAAAAAATTATAACCCAAGAAAAAAAATTTTGAGGCCGGAGTAAATTTTGAATCCACATACAAAACAAAGATAATAATTAGCAAAATAAAATTTTAAGTTCTTTAAATATTTTAACAGAAGACAGAACAGAGCCGCTCGCACTTCATCGTCAGGTTAGCAGAGCGAATCCCATAACCAACCATGAAGCAAATCATCTGAGCGTGGTAAAAGCCCAAATGCTAAAAAATCTCTCCCAATTATTCTTTTTGTATTGATATAAATCTTTT
>JAODPA010102371.1:36281-51028 GCA_025585075.1 Nepenthes mirabilis | reverse complement strand
ATAATTATAGAAATTTGACCTGTATTATTTTGAATCAATCGAAAGTAGTTTTGACTTTTTTAATTCTTCAAGTTATTTAAGTTTTTGGTGCACATTAATAACTAATGACCGTACGTACGATTTAAATTTGAGATAGGATTACATAGTAATGGGCACAGCCATTATTTCTTTTCTGAACGAGAAAATAGTTAATTTTTCGATTGTGGGCAATCGACACGACTGAGAGGGGAACGCGCGCTCAAAGCACCGGCTATTCCGAGAAAACACTGCAAGTAAAATGGGAAGCCCTAACACCGGCGGGAAGGACGATTCCGCGGCGTCCGATGGCGGAGGATCCTCCAGCGACGGTCTCCCCGATGTTAATACCAGCATTTTCTCTGAGGGAGAGAAGGTTCTTGCGTATCACGGCCCTCGAATCTATGAAGCAAAGGCATGTTTCCCTCCCCGTATGAATGAATATCTTTGGCTCTGCTTATTTATTTGATTATCTCTACATCGCGTAGAAGACGAAAAAAATCAGAAATGAGAAGGAAGTTAGTGATAACTTTCCTGAATGGTGTAATTTGGTAATTTGGAGTCTTTATGTTCTGGTCGAATCTTTTACTATCATTGATATTTGAATCATGGTTTAGCTATTACGCGCTTCTCGAGGATACGACGATTACTGTGCATCTCTTGGAGTCTTTCACCACGGTCGTGCTATTTTTAAAGATTGGAAGAAGCTCTATGCGGCGTTTGCTTACGAAATACTGAGCTACAGTGTCATTGACTATTGAAATTAGCTGTAACCTTGTATCAGCAATCATCTTATGGCCATTATGTTTGTGTTCAGGTCCTGTACTTGTGAAATTTAATTAAAAGAAAAAATTTTGACTTTGTAAATTAAGTTTTCAGGAATACTGACACCAGTGATTGAAAGATAATGTAGTTTTAAAGTTCCCTATGCTTATCAGTAGTAAATAATGTTCCTAATTGCCTTTGTAGTGTCGGAACCTTGATATACCTTTCGGTAGATATGGAAATCAGAGTGGGGAGAGGGACGGAAGTTTGTTCACTGAGAGTATGTGAACTGTGCTATATGCTTTGCAGATAAAATGTTGCCCTAATAGTTAATTATTTGGTCAGCTGTAGAGATTTTCTGTTGGCCTGTGGTTATTTTAGGGTTTTTAATCTTGATAAATGTAGTTGTTTCAGAGTTTATAATCAATTTCATTGAGATAGGTATTTGGGTTAAGTTGATAGTTCTGGCTACCTCATGAGCTGGTTATATTCTTGGGATGCTATAGTCTAGGTGCTGGTTTAAATTTTAGCAGTAGCTGCTGTAACTATTGGAGTTTCTGTTTCCCTTTGATGCTGTAAATGATAAAACAGTGTGCCTGTTTCTCAAGTGCTTTCTGTTGATTCAAGCTTTTCATTAATTGATATATAGGATGAGCATAATCTGACACATTGTGTGATATTTTAAGGTTCAAAAAACCGGGTTACGTGAAAAAGAATGGAGATACTTTGTTCATTACCTTGTAAGTGCAAACAATTCTGCTTTTAGTTTTCTGTTGTTTTTTATCAGGATATTCTGAACAGGAGTTCCCTCTAGCTGCAGCCATGGGCCTTTAGCATGGTCCTGCACCTTTCTCTTTGAATTCCAGCCGTGAACTCTGAGTGTGTAAGGTTTTGTCCATTATGGGAGTATTAAGTGTTGTGTCTGCATATTTCTCCATTTTGCAGGGTTGGAGCAAAAAGTAAGTCTATCTCACGGCAACTCACCTCATCTTAGAGAATTTAGGAGCTTATTCTTCATGTTTGATTGCAACAAAGTGGAGGATATAAAGGTTTTCCCGGTCATTTTCTATATTTAGATATGTCCTGTATTTTATTGTAAATCTTTGCTTATGAAAGTGGCTTCGCCCGTGTGTGTTTTTCTGCTGTATTATTTATTCATCTACTGTTTATATTGGTGATATCATTGACCATTTTTCTACTTAATGGCTTGAATGATACGAACATTGTGTAAGCACATATATCCTTCATTCTATAATCTCAGTACGCTTTCATTATTAGTATTTGTTATACGGTTATTCATTCTAAACTTCCATCATGCTGCTGTTGTTTATCTTATGAGCATCATTCATCCTCTGGGAAAAAAAAAAAACTTAGAATCTCTATCACCACCCTATTTTAGCAACAAAACTAAGCTTTTGACACCATTGAATCCCTTGATTGGAAATCAATTCCTTATGACAAAGGAGCAAATTCTGAACACTTTCTCTTTCAGATTTCATGACCAGTATTCTATTTGCATATTTGAGATTGTTGCATCCTTTAATCGATACTCCCTGCTTACTTTCTAGAAAGGAAGCTAAGGACAGTAAGTGGTGAAGTCCATGAATGCTCCAAAATAATGAATTACCAACAATATGAAGATAGTGAGAATTTTTTGGAAGATGTTGTGCCTCCATGCTAAACTTATGGAGAAGTGTCACTATTTGTTATGGGGTTATGAGAATGCCTTGCATTTTCTTTGATAAGATGCCTATAGTTAAGTTGTCCAGTTTAGGGAGTGCTTTCATTGTTACATGATTGATGGTCTGTAATGAGCAAACTTAGTGTGTTTTATTATTAGATAAATATTTCAAGGAATTTTATTGTCACATCCCCAATCACAAATGCTTAATTTGTGTTATATTAATCCAATTATTATCTTAATTCATTTTAAATTTTAAGTCTCAAAAATTTACCGACAAAATTTTTAAAATCCTAAATAAATATCGGACGTGAACCTGCCAATCAAATATTGACAAGTGATCTAAAATAAAAAATGAATTACATCAAAGGACCCGAAATGCTACTCTTGCAAGTGGCTCTAAAAACTGACAAAAATCTTGGTCTCGAAATATTTGTAAGAACAAATATTTTATTAATATCAGAGTATTCAAATATCACAACTCAACTGAACTACTAGAAAGAAAATTGAAATCACTCAGACTTTGATACCATACATTTCCAGCTCTAGAAATTATAACAAGAATTATCCAAATATCAGAACTAACAATATAAATCAATTGTTTTTTGCTGAATAATAATACATAAACTAAACTAAAAATCCTAGTCTAGCTCTCCGTTAGCGACACTTCCGATCCAAACTTTTGCAAGTATTCTTAGCGCACTAATTTGAAAGGGGTTAGCAAAAACAATAGCAAGAGTTAGTTAATTGCTTAGTAAGTATATAAATTTCCATAATCAAACATATAATTTACATCAAAATCATTCTAAAAGGAACATGATTAAAATTTGATGCGAAGTTATGCAATGTTCATAACATTCATGCATGAATTTTCAAGTTAGCAATTCAGTTTCTTCTTCTAATAATGTACCGTTAAAAATATGCTCAAATTATGTAAATTCTTATGGACCAAGGATCGGTAGGGTCTTACTGACAAAAGAGTAAATAATTAAAACCTGGATTATATATGGTCCACACAACCAAATGCCTTACGTTACTATTCAAGACCCGTAGGTAGATTGTCATACATATAACATTGTAGACGAGGCCAAACATCGTTTTTAACCCACGGATGATAAGTTCAAACCTCAATTACCAATATAATATATTAAAATATGTTATAATTTGTCGCCGCTAATTTCTACAATGGTCAATGTATAAATGAATAGAAAACTCTGCACAAATATAAATAATCTTTTATATTTTTTTCATACCGGAGAAAATGTCATTATATTTTTACAAAATTGTAGAGTTTTCTCCTTCATTTGTTCAAATGGATGTCATGCAGAAGAATATGGATAGGTAGGAATAATTGTAAACATTTCAAGAATGTGCTGGAATAGTTAGATGAAGTATGGAGAATTTTATTCTTAAAGGTTCAAGACATGCAAGTAAAAATTCTACAGGATTTACAGGAAATCAGCACAATCAATTTAATTAATTTATTTTATTTCAAAGTATATGACATGCAGGAACATATATATAAGAATTAAGAACATGCAATAATGTTTAAACAAAATTTAAAGACATTCATAGGCAGTGTTGCAAAAAATCAACTTGGAAGCATAATGTATATAGAATTAGGGCATGAATTTCATCGAAACTTTATGAAATGGGAGTAGAATCATATGCATAAGTAAGAATTTTTTAGCTATGAAAATATCACATGTACGAGCATTTGGAATAAAAAAAATGCTCAAAAAAGTAGAAAAAGATCAACAACAATGGAAAGAGGGGTTAGATGTACTTGCCTTAAGTTGATTTTACCCAAAGATTGCTTGATATTACCCTGTATTTCCACTTTTCCTGCTTTTTTCTCTTCTTTTCTCTCTTCTCCTAGACCCTATTTCCCTCCTCTTTCAAGGACCAGCGCAAAATGACCCAAATTCTGCCAAAAAAGTGTTATTATAGCAAGCTGGCACGGATCAAGCGCAATTGCGCACTTGCACCAATCAGGCGCCAAGATAGTGGCCGAACGGCGAACGAGTGTCCCTCAAGCGTTGGCAATATGTCAAAGCTGCATACGAGCATTTTTCGGGCGTCTATTAAGCGTGAGTAATTTGTTAAAAGTACGCTTGAGCACCCTAAATGTGTCCTTTAGGCACAACCCTTTTGCCTAAAACATGCACGTGCGCGTGTCAAGTGTCGGTCAAACATCACTCAATCAATCCGATGTGGCCTAGTCAGAATATTGACTTTGACCCATTTCTTTATTTGATGTCAAAATTGTCCTTATTTTAACTTAATTAATCATGATCAAAATTATAAATTGAAACTCGCATGTTACATTTATCACAACTGATTGAATTCCATTCATCCTACATTGAAGAAATACGAACAATGTCAATAAAATCCCATGATATGCATTTGTAGAAAGTAGAAGTTCCTTGGTATTTCAAATCTGGTCTTAAAAATTTGAATTGCGAAAAAAAGTTTCCTCTTTGGAAGATGCTTATGGCATTTGTTGATATTTCTTTCCAGCACTTATTGATGCGCTGCATAGTTAAATGTGAACTTATGTAATTATCAGTGAGAATAAGCTGTTTAATGCTTGCTATCAGGCTAGATGTTCATCTTCAACCTAGAATCTTGTTACATTAGTGTCCTATTGCTAGATCTCTTGTGACTTGTACTTTTCAAGAGGCTTCCCCATAGACGTCAGAGTTAGTCAGCTACTGCCTTTTCTTGAGTTATAGCTGTCTTAAATATGAATACACTTTTCATTTTATTTTTTATTTCTTGTGACCATGGATGGAAATATTGGTTTTAATCGTAGCCATATCGCTATCGGATAATACATATCGGTATCGGATATATCATAAGAAAAACATTTTGACAATCGTAAGTTGACAGATAAATACCGAAGATATTGCAATATTGATACAGAAACACATCATGATTTTGCCGCGGTATCGGGAGATATCAATATCGAGGAACTAATACCGATATATATTAGCTGATATATTAGACATCTGCCGATATTTTCATCCACGCTTGTGACCCATTTTCCCGATGTCCCTATATTGTGGAAAATTGCTTAATCCTGTGGCCATTAATTTGCAAATTTCAGTTGGGATGAATGGGTTGGCACGGATCGCTTGTTAAAATATACAGATGAAAACATCCGGAAGCAGCAAACCCTTGAAAAGAAGCAAGGTGCAGACAAAAATCTAAAGTCTGGGCGCTTGAATCAGGCAAAGCCAAAAAGCTCCAGTGGTTGGTCTTGTTTTCTAGTTTGCTTTATAATGTACTTACATTTGTTTATTTCCTCCCACGGAAAAGTTTTCAGTTGCTTAACTTCATTTTATATTGTGTGTTAATGATCCCAAGGTTTAGATATTTCTCTTTTGTTTTATGCCACTCAATTCAAGGAAGAGTTCTGTCAAGGATTGAGAAAGGAAGTATGGGAGTAGAGGTCAGGATGTCCTTGATCAGAACTACTACCTTGAATAATGAAATCAAATCAAACTAAGCAATTTTCCACTCAGTGGGGTCGACTACAGTTCTTTGCCTCCATTCAGCTCAGTTGTACCCTGTAGGTCTTGTCTTCTTCTACGTCCAAGTAGGCAAGATCATACTTGATGGTTCCTTTCAAGCTCTTCTTACATGACCTAATTACCTCAAGCACGTCTCTTGCTTTTTTTCTCATATTGGTGCCATACCTGACTTTCAAAGCTATACACCCTTCTAATTCCAATCAGTTCTTGTATGGCCATACATCCATCAGGTTTGTAGTTAATTATCCTATGCTGTGTTTCATACAACGTCGCCAAATACTTATATTATTGTAGTTTTAAGTATGAGCAGTATTGTCGACCACATAGGACCTATGATCGTAGTTGTGTTTGGTTAATTCACCCATAGCAAAGGCAAATAAATCTGAGTTCAAAGCTAAAATAATTGTAATTGGAAAAACCTTGGTCTCCTTGCATGTTTTCTGACATAATTCAAACTTTATAATGTTCCTGCATGATTTGCCAAGCTGCCCATTACTTTTCTTGGCATTGTACAATACTCTTTTTCTTAATTGATATATGTCATATGAAGGCCCTTTTGTCTTTCGTCCAATGTTCCATAGCCACCTTAACATATAGGTAGCTCCCATAATAGACTTGCTTGGCATGAATCAAATTTGTTCTTTGATACATGTATTTTATCTTGCTTCCTTTCAATCACTCTTTCCCAAAACTTTATCGTATCGCACAACACTCAGTATTTTTGTTATTGGCGCAAATATATACTGCACCCTTTGTGACTCTATATGGTCATGAATTTGCTCTTTCTCCACCAATCTGACTTTTTTTATTACATAGGTTTTTGTTAAACTATTTATTCAACTGTGAATTTCCTCATTGTACATTTCCAAGCCTCCACTAGGACACCACTTGGTCCAATTTTTTTCTTGCCTAAATCATCTTCAATAACTTTCTCTCTTTCAAGATGCTGAAAATAAGAGCAATTTTGATTCACTGTTAAGTGTTTCCAAGCTCTTCAAGCACATGTTGTTCTTCCTATCTCCATTAAAATGGTTGCGGAAAGATATCATCCATGTATCTTTGGTATCCTCATCTGCAACAAGTATTTACTCATCATCTTTGATACACATCACTTGGTTCAAGTCTTTTCGTTTCTCCCTCGTTTGTGTTGAGCTGCTTGTACAGGCCTGCCATAAATTTTAGAATTCTCTTCAAAAGAAAGTATTTGCTCCTAACTATCTTTGATACATGTCAAGCCTTTTCTCCCTCATTGGTGTTTAAGTTGCTCTTAAAAGCCGTCATTTGTTTTGGACTTCACTCACTGTCTTCTTTGCATTTTTAGCATATTTTTACCTTGACCTCTTATTGTTTCTACATTTATGGATGTCATACAACAATCTCTCTTGTGTTTCACTACCTCTTGGACTTTTTTGCTCTGCTACCTAACTTCTTTTTTGTCATGGTACAACCGCTTTTGATTCCCTTGAAATCTCTTTGGGTGCTTTTCAAATTTAATTGGCCATAGCATCCCACATCTTGCTACTACCTTCAAGGGTCCAAGTGCGTTCATTTAATTTGTTTTCTCTAAAGAGATTTTATTTGTCACCCTCCAAGTTCCACTATTTAGTGCTTGGTTAATTATTTTTATCCCCCTTTCTCTTCCAATTTTTTAAGATGCATATCTAAAACATGCACACACTATTGTATAGTCAAACTTTCCCTGGAAATGGTTGAATAGTTCTTACTTCTTACAACACAAACAATCTTTTTTCTTCATTATAAACTAATTAACATGAGCTTTGGATGACCCACTCTTATATGTGATCACTTTTCTTAAAAAGCGGGGTTGCCATCATAGAATCCTAGGCCACGGAAAAATAAAAAATATGCTCTCCTTCATTTCCTTACCCACAGACATAGCCCTTGCACTGTTGAATGCACGTTTGCACATTGTCCAACATGACTGTTGAGATCTCCTAAGTCAATTCCCCATGTGGGATCTCTTGGATCTCCTTATAAAATTCCTCCAAGAATTTTTCTTTTAATGTTCCACCTATCCCTGAAAGTTTTAAGTAGAAGGTTTATGAAAGTTTACATTGCTTAAGATGCCCTGTACAAGAAGATTGCTTTGAATTCTCCTAGTTGATGGCAAAAGAGAGGCTGAATAGACAACACTATTTTGATCACTAACAAAGAAATACTACTATGGATGCCAAGAGGGCATCATTCAATTGCCTACAACTATTTAAAAAGGAAAATGATTAGTCAATTTTGAGCCACATAGCTATTTTAATAACTTGGTTAATTACTAACAAAGCTGAGATTTAGATCCAAGCCTTCAGAAACCAGATGTACCTAGAGTTTGGGCAACCACAACCATTACAAGATAATAAAAAAACTTTCAAATATGTAAATGATATACCATTTTGTTGACAAAGGGAAATTTAAGAATCAACCATTTTGAGAGAAAACCCTCCGGACTTGACAAACTAGTAAAAGCAAATCTATTGGAAAGTCAATTTAGAATACAATTGGTAAAGACGCATAAGACTTCCTAGTCGACTCCTCATAACACATGACTCCTATCGAAGACTCCACTCCTCGTATTAGCCCTCCATGCCATGCATCTAGGCTCCTTTTGGATTTCTGGTATCTTCCTTCAACTAGCCAAAATCAATGCCTTAATTATGTGTTTTTAAGGTTGTAGTGAGAGATTTTTAAAATTTTCACAAATATATCATCAAATAGAAATATAAAAAATATTTCAAAGGATTGGTGACTTTCCAAAGGTAGTGTTCTCTACGTACCTTAAAGATCCGAGCTACCAATAGGGTTTTCTCTAAATTGGGGGAATTGATTAATGTATTTTCCCACTTTAATTGCAGAAGTTGAATCCCTTTACATGCAGGAACTTCCTGGTCAAATGGTAACTTCTTAGTCAAAGCACTTTAGTGTAGTGGCTCAAGGAACCGTTTTTGGCTTGAGCTGATATCTCACTGAACTGTGTTTATTGGTTTACGATTCTTGTGCTTAGCCAATATCAACTTGACATAATAAAATAAGAGATTTAAGTTGCAACATATTGTAACAAATCTTGCCAACTCTAAAACCTGACTTAACAATTTCCCCATTTGGTAACTTTCATGACAAAACAAATAGCACCATATAAATTCACTCTGGACTCACTCAAAAACAAAGTGGGACAAGGATCAAAATATGGCTTTGACACAAATTGAAAAGAACAAAAGGGCGTTGAGACTCCCAAACACCTCGTGGATGAATAGGTGTTTTTTTGCAAAACTGCAAAAAGCAAATCAACATAGGTCAAATATACGTAAATGAATTGGTGTGCTAGCTGATGTCTTACTGAACAATGCTAACTGGTTCTGGGCAGTCTTAGACAGTTTTTGGAAAATTTCGATTTGAGCTGAATTCTTGTTGATACCTTGTTGACTTGTGCTAACTACTTCAACATAATTTTGTTTTGACAAAAAAGGCTCACAAATCTCTTGCTTAGCCAATATCAACCCAACAAAGTAAAATAAAACACTTAAGTTGCAACACATTGTAACAAAATTTGCTAACTCTAAAAACTGACCTAACAATCTGACCATTTGGTAACTTTCATGACAAACAAATATCATTGTATAAACTCACTCTGGACTCACTCAAAAGCAAAGTGGATCAAGGATCAACATCTCGCTTTGCCACAAATTGAAGAAAACGGTGTTGAGACTCACAAACACCTAGTGGATTAATTTGTGTTCTTATGCAAAAATGCAAAATACAAATAGACACAAATCAAATATACGTAAATGAATTGTAGATGCAAATGCTCATTGTCTTTTATTCACCAAGTATTAAAATATGAGGTAGTTTAAATTTAGTAATGTAAAAAACATAGGATTTGGTGACGAATGGAAACTTGAAAATGTTTTTTGAGATAAACTTTCAGGCTTTGAATCACTAACTATAAAACCCACAAATAATGTAATGAAGGTCCCAACATTGTCAGATCTAATGATCTTCCTCTTTTGCAATCTCTTGACTAAGATGAAAATTGTCGTCTGGGTTGTTTAGACCCTTGTCTTCGAAAAAAAAGGATGCACCTAGAGTCTGGGCAGCCACAACCATAACAAGATATTAAAAATTTAAAGAAAATTTAAATAACACACTATCATGTTGACAAAGAGAAATTCAAAAACCAACCAGCTTGAGCGGATACTCCTTGGGTTTCTCAAGTTAGTAAAAGACAAATTTATTAGAAAGTTAATGTACAATACAATAAGTAAAGACACATCAGATCCTTCTAACTGACTTTCCTTGACATGTGACTTATACCGAAGAGTTCACTCTCCAGATTGGCCCTCCAAGTCACAGATCTGAAGTCCTTTTAAACTTCTGTGATTTTCTTTTAGAGACTCTTACAGCGCAAACATCTCAATTCTACGTACGAGTAACATATTGGAACTCCATTGGATTGCAAGTTAGTAATGCATTTCAAAGGGGGTGGGTGAGAGATTTTTTAAATATATCAAAAACACCTCATCAAATGGAAATATGAAAATCTCTTAGAGGTTTAGTGACTCTTTATAAAGTTAGGTAGTGCTTTCTATAAGCATGAAGTTTTGGGTATCCCTTGAAAGAAATTAAATTGTGGTTAATTAACGAAATGCTAGTAAAAACATTATCAGAGCAATGTGTAAGGGACAATAGTTAACTATCGGTCAATCAAAGTTGTTCTAAGATATGTATAGTGAGAGATAACTGCTTTTTTTTTTTCTTGGTGGCAAGGTTAACTGCTTGTTATTCAAAGTGGTTGCAGAGACATGCATAGTGTGAAATAACTGGTTCTCGGTTGAGCCAAAGTTTGAGTACATCTCGAGCAAGGTCGTCTGCTGATATTTAAATACTTGAACCAGCTTTGATCTAATTGAGTGAACCCCAAGACATTTATGATTTGACTGAAAACACAATTTTTTGTCACAGGGTTTGCCAATGAAAGTTTTAATAATATCCCTCTTTGGTAATTCTGTGTTAAAACAAAGTACAATAGATATACAAAAAAACGAATTCCAGTAACACCAATTCAAAATTCACACAACATAAACCTTAACTCTTAGCTCACTCTTAACACATTCTGTGTCAAGGATGGAGATGACTATGGTATCAAATGATAAAATGATGTTTAGACCCACAAATACCTAGAGGGGTGAATAGGCATTTTTTCATAAAAGTACAAATTATTAGCGCAAGTCAAATAAGCATAAATGAATTGTATATCTAAATGTTCATTATCATTTATTCACTAGGTGTAAACCAATAATATAATTTATATTCAGTGAAGTAAAGAACACATGACTTGTTGATGAAGGGAAACTCGAGGATAATGTATTCTTAGAAATTCCTTTTGTCTATCAGTCGCCAACTATATGATCCACTATAAATATAAGAGTCAGCTTACAGACGAAACATTGGACGAGCTACTCAAGCCAACTAACTCTAGACAAGTGAATATTTAAGGCCCTTCTTAGATCTGCAGTATCACAGCTACCTAGACTTTATTGCATTTAAATTACCTTATCTGTTTATGCTTGGTGAATGAATGATAATGAACATCTAGATCTACAATTCATTGTGTATTAGTCTTGCACGAAAAGGCAACTGTACACCCATTTTAGGTGTTTGTGGGTCTAAATACCATTTTGTCAATTGCCCCTAGAATTTAGGGAATAAAAGAATGTGAAACTCTTGGAGGTTCTTGAAGTAAATTGGAACTTGATAGTGTATTTGTACTTTTATGACCTTATATTTGATGATCTTAGTGTTAGACATTGCCATATTTTGATGATATGTTTGCAGTTATAATGCTATTATGTTCTAAAATATGTTCATTACTCATTGGACTTTTTTGATTATTATTGATCGCAGAGGCACTGGCAGATAAAGAAGACACCAAGAATAATGGTAATTCATTTCTCAGTTTTTGAAACTTTTGGCAAATCATGTTATGCCTATGCTATGCTTTTTCATTTAGCAATTGAGTTTCCAATATAATTAGTTTGATTTCTTAACTATTATATATTTTCTGTTTCCTCTTGAATATATTTTTTCAATTATGAAAACATAACGAAGGATAGAATCATGAAGATTCTAGTTTGATGCCCAATCCAGCTTAAAATTGACAGTTTATTAATTCCAAACTTTAAATGGATAGTGCTTATGGGGATGCTCACTCAACTTTATGGGTGTTGCGATGGGGATTTAAGATAGTCGAACATTAAGGTGAAATGGCATAACGGGGAAGGAGGTGACAGCCACATGTAACTTGTTTGGCCCGAGACTTCTAGGGCTGCATTCAAATTGGGAGAGATCAGAGTGAAAAGTTCCACATGAGCACATTAGACCAAAACTTCACCAGATGAAGCAACCCATGAACTACTGCTGGCAACCCACCGGATCAGTAAGATGGAGGCAAGAAGTAGTTACAGAGAAGCTTCTACAAGTATTTAGAAATGTTGGTAAACTGTTTTGAGGGCCATTAAAAGGTCGTTTAAACAATTAGTGGTGGACAAAGGACCTTGTAAAGCCTATAAAAGAGGCCGCTGAAGCAAGAACAGTTTTTGTGTAGGACTTGATAAAGAATTCAGGTTGGATCTTCAGACTCATTTAATATGATACTATACATGAAGTGATTTTATACATTGAATGGCAGACAGGAGGAGAACTAAAGATCTCTTGCAAATGTAGTGGGTTACAGTCGATGCTCAACATTTTACTTGCAGGAGTATTTTCAACTTCTGATCTTTGGTTGAGCTGTTTCTCTCTTTTTAGCAGGGAATGTGAATTGGGGGGCAAGTCCGAATATATTTGTGGAATTGGGTGATGGCTGTGCGAGATGAAATGGAACTCTAATAAATCCCAATCCTCACCATAGTAGTTGGTGTTGTCCCAATAATCAACCGAAGAGGGGGAGTGAATGGTTGTTTCCCGTTTTTTATAATTTCAGTTTGTTTAATATTAGGTATGCAAAGTTAAACAAAATAAATAAATAAAGAGTATAAAAAGAGAGATTTGGCATTGTATTTTATATTGTTTTAGCTGCTCTTATATTCAGTCCCCAAGTCTCCTAGAGATTTCAAATCCACTAAATCAATCTTTTCTTGGGTGAAGATCAACTCTTTGAACATCAAGAGTGATACTTTTACTCTCGCTCTATTTCAAGATTTTGATTACAAAATTCTCTCAAAGAAAATGTAAGCAAGTATAAATTTATTTCAACAAAGATATGAAAGACTTATGCTCAAAAGAAGACCAATTTTTTTCAAGTGAATTTCCAGTGAAAGCAAGCTCTTTTCATTTGTGAGGAATTGAGCTTAAAAAGAATATAAGAGCAAAGAACCTGTGGGTACAAGGAGGCATTTTAGCATTAACATATCATCTTAACAACTCAGAAAGTAGATATTCTCGTGCCTTAAAAAATATACAAAAAATACCAAAGCATAATCATTGTCTAATTCATGTTGCAAAAAAATCAGCTTTTGATATATTATCATTTGAAAGATAAAATTCAAATACTAGACCTGTGTCAATCTGGTATTTGTTGTGACAGAACTTGTTTTCTATTTAAAAAAATTGTATTGACTAGTTGACAAGTTTAAAAAATATAAATAATACCTTTTTAAAAAGCCCGTGCAGGTTACTTTAATGTGAAATTTGAATAGAATTCAAATCAATTTTTTACATTGAGATATGCGCAAAATATTATAGTATTATTGTTTTAAAGTAATATTTTTTAGAATTTAAGGGCACTATAAAAATTTAAATTAAATTAATTTCATAACATACACAAATCTCAAATTCATGTACATAGTGTGCATTGACACAAAGAAATGGTTTTTCAAAGAATTTTATCAGTTCCTAATCCGAATATATTTGATCAATTAGAATTATAATCAATTGTATATATATATATTTGTTATCACCAAAATAATTAAAGCAGTCTAAAGTTAACGATATCCCTCTTTTGATGATGACAAGTACTTGATGCAATAGTGTCTGTCCATGAAGGCACAGTATCAAACACTTAAAACTGTTTAATGCATCAAATATGGTATTCTCCATCATTTGTTATCATCAAAATGCAAGCATACGAAAAAGCTCCCATTGGGAAAAGAAATTAGGCAGATAAAATATATCACATGTTAAGCATACCAATTTCTCCAATGATACAAAATTATTTCACACAATGAGATTTATAAAATTATCAATAATGAGTGTCAAATAATTATACAACTTAATTGAAATCTCTCCTTTCATTTTCAATATGCCAATCGATATTTTTCAATCTAATTGTGGACATATTATTTCAGACGGTAAATTATAATCAACTTTTGTTAATTTTTTGTTTCGTCTCTTATATGCATGGTATGTGTTAAGTAATAGCTGTTGGGGTCACTCCCGAGTGGCAGTAGTCCGCGGATTCCATTGGTTGAGTGGACGAGGACTTTATTTGAAGCGTCATGTTCGAGAGGACTTGGACGAGGACTTCTTCAGGCGTCATGTCCGAGCGGTTGCTGAGGACGAGGACGAAGACTCCTAAAGTGTAGGTGTTGACTCTATCAACGTAGGCCTGCAGGTGGCCGTTTTTGCAGGTGGGTTGGTCACCTACTCTGATTGGATGTTGCAGCGGCTGCAACTTCCCGATGACAGGCCTGCCATCTGACACGCCAAGCATGCGCCTGCCATGGCAGGCCTAGGGCGTAGGTCTG
>JAODPA010102371.1:14231-36230 GCA_025585075.1 Nepenthes mirabilis | reverse complement strand
ATAAAATTATACCCAATTAATAATTTTTTAACATTTTAGAAAGTTATCTGTTTGGAATTTGGCCGTGTTGGGTTTTTTAATTTAAAAAAATCTAAAAAAAGAAAAATCAAAAATATCATCTCGTCCATCCATTTTTTGGGCTTGACCTAATTACGCAAACAACGGCTGTGATTAACCCAGAGCTCCTCTACAGTGACCGAATATTCCATTTACGTCTCCTTTTAGTTGTAGGGTTTCAGAACCGCAGCTTCAGCTTCGTGATAGCAAACATCGCCATTTCTTTCTCTCCATTTCTCTTCCTCTTACCTCGCGATCGGATCTCAGGTCAGCAATGGTTACAATCCTGTACGTCAAGGCAAGACAGATATACGACAGTCGTGGAAATCCGACTGTTGAGGTGAGACTTCCGATATCTACTTTTCTCTCATTACGGATCGTTCAGTTTCGATCGTCTTAATTCTGCTTCAACATCATCGAAACCCGATCTATTAATTTCTACCTTATTAACGGCTTTTAAAGTGACCTAATCGGTTGCTTGACGAATGAGTTGAATCTGGAGAATTACGTGTGGTACTTTTTAATTGCTATAGTAAGATGTGCAACTGAGCGACTAAGGGATCATTGTTGTTTTAACTTTTAGTTGTGTTTATGTACGCTATTTGTTTGCTGAAATCTTTTCGTTTTGGCTTGTGTTATGAACTTAAATTGTTCTTCAAATACTAGTTTCTATTGTATCTTGGGCCAATATGTCTTTTTTTAATTGTTTTTGGAACTTACCAATCCCCGCACGATGGATCTGCCTTATATATATGTATTTTTAAAATTTTAGGTAGGCCATAGATGTTTTAGTGACTACATAGTTTGCACTTCACTTTGCATTTTATCTTCTTAAGGTTCGATTTTTGTAATACGCTTGCAATTTGTGGGGGTAAAAATTGTAAAACATGTCCGTAATATGCTACAAATTATAGGAAAAATTAATTGGATCAGTCATAACTGTGTTTTTCAGAATTCAATTATTGGAAAAAGTGTTTGCTTAAAAAATTTCAGCACATCGTAAGGTATCTGCATGGATCTTTCATAATCAAGTATGCGTGCTATAAAAATTCGGCAACCCTTAAAATTAATCACCTAAGAAGTATGAACATTGACACTGGATACAAACACAATAGGTTACCAACATGCAAACACATTATTTGACTAGAAATGAGGATAGAAACAATGGGGACATATTAACTAAAATCATAGTTTATATTTTCTAATTGATGAACAAAATTATTTATACTAAATTGGTAATAAATATGCATATTTATTTGTTTATCCAAACAATTTCATAGAAAAGTAAGCAATTAAGCCAACGTAAGCTAGTTATGTTATAACATTTTCAACAAGCTATTATAATATAATAATGATAATAATGTAGCTTAACAAACTAAACAAAAGCTTAATATTGTAAGCTTTCTATATATCAACTAACATTTATATTTGAACTCGATCACTTTGTGATTGCCAAAATGTATGAAATATAAACAAAAATTATGAATGAAAATGCATCTGAAATGTGTTCCAACTGTGTCTAAAATGTGTTGGAATTAAAAAAATAAATTAGTCGCATGTCGGGGCATGTCAACGTTCGATATGTGTCAGACACCAACACTTTAGCTGCCGGAGATTGCGTTTTTTAGCTCAGCACACTGTTGGAAGGGGTAGAAATATGTTACATGATGGTTGGATTTCTGGCATAGAACATGAAACATAACTCATTGACGGACCGTATGTGTGATCGGGATTACAGGCAGATGTGGGGCTGTCAAATGGGACTTTTGCTAGAGCTGCTGTCCCAAGTGGTGCATCTACTGGTAAGCTTTACTGTTTTATTTACTTATTTATTTTTTCTCGATCATTAATCAAATTTCTGCTGGTGCTTTTGAGGCTATTATAATCCAAATAGACTATTTGCTTGTTCTAGTGCTCTCAACTGTTTCTTATCAAATTAACGACAATTTCATTAAAATTGAGCAAGGGTCAATATACATGTGGTGTGATGTAAGGTTTTGAGTGTTTTGGGTTTTTTTTAGTACTTCATGTTTGGTAGTGAGTAATGGCTATGGTATCAATCCTAGGGCAGAAATAACCTGAAATTGAAATTTACTCTCGTCTAAGCTGTGTGCTTGGATGTTGCAATGTAAAGGAAAAACTAGTGTGTACTTTTACCTTAACTTTTTTTTTTGCTAATCATTACAGCTGATTTTCTATAAATTCTCTTGTATAAATCAATTTCATCTCGTACTTGTATTTTTCAGGAATTTATGAAGCTCTTGAGCTGAGAGATGGAGGTTCTGACTATCTTGGGAAAGGTGTTCTTAAGGTCAGTGATCTTTTAGTGCCTTTGTGGTGTTCAACTAGATTTGGAACTTTTTGCCTGTAAATTTTATATTTTACTCCTGCAGGCTGTGAAGAATGTCAATGAAATTATTGGCCCTGCGTTGATTGGCAAGGTAGGTGGCAACTCTATTCTCCTTAAACTCTTGCTTTCTTTTCTTGGTACCCTTCCTTCAGCATTGATATTAGTGTAAATTGAGGTTATTATGAGTTTGTTTCGTTCCTAGGTGCATCTGGGTTGATTTTCTGAGACATTTTTAGTTTGGGAAACAAACTATTGAGCTATCTTGTATTAGAATTGTATTTGTTACTTTGGCTGTATTATTACTCTAGAACTATTAAGTAAACTTTTCGTTGCATACTTCTAAACTTCTAATGATTTGTAGATGATACGCTAGTTCCTATTCTCTCTCTGTGGTGTTGGTATCAGGATTTCCTAGGTTCAGTGACATTCTTGTATGGGATTTGCAGGACCCGACTCAACAGAAAGCTATTGACACTTTCATGGTTCAAGAATTGGATGGAACCACAAATGAGTGGGGTTGGTGCAAACGAAAGGTACTTATCTAGTTGCTTTTCTCTCTCCATTTTTATTTTCATTGCGCAAAAAGGGGTGATGAGAAATTGGCATGGTAAGCTTGCCTTTTGGGATATGAAAATTGAAGTAAACCATTAGAGGAGGTACTTTGTCACTTATTGGGTGATTTATAAATCACCCTTACTATTGAGCCACCTATTTATAAAAATATTGTTATTAGTATTGGTCACGTCCACGTCGGTATCAGCATTTGGTTAATATGTGTTGGTATCGGATATATAGGAAAGGAATAAATTTTTTAAAGTCGTAAGTTAAGAGGGACATATTAGCCGATGTTTTAAATATCGGCCTATATATCGCGATATATTGTCGATACGATAATATATGGTGATATTATCGTGATATTAAAAAATATTGTTATCCCGGGTCTCCGACACTGATACACATTGGCCGATACATGCATCAATGGAGCCACCTAATGCTTATGCTGTTATGACTTCTAATTTTTTACCTTCCTGTGCAGCTTGGAGCAAATGCCATATTGGCAGTTTCTCTTGCTGTTTGCAAAGCTGGAGCTATGGTTAAGAACGTGCCCCTTTACAAGGTAAGCAATTGATTTCTTCATCTTATGCCACTATATTACTTGTTGCATACTGGTTATCATAGCTCTACAATGCTGTGATTGTTCACCTTCCCTAATTAAAGCAAGAATCATGCACCATTTTGACTCTGGAAAAGTTGGACTTAGAAAGTGGTCAAATAATATCCAATGTGAAAACCAAAATCTTTTACCACTCAAATTTTTACGTCAAGTAACGCCTTAGGTGAGCTTGGGAAATGTTGGCATTGGTTTTACGGGATCACCTAAATTCAAATATGAGTGTAAATCGCTGTGTAACGGTAAGGTTGCTTCATTGTAACTTGATATTCACAGGTTTAAAATGTAGAAACATCTCTGTAATTGAGGAGTAAACTATGTACTCTTGATCCTCCTAGACCATATGAAGTGAGAGTGTTATGTGTCATGGTCCAATTTAAATATAGTATAAATTGACCGTGCGGTGCCATGACTTCTCTAAGTCATGGCTAGCTCGTCTCAACTTGAAGATCCACTAGTCCTATCTCAAATACTTAGCCACGCGAGATCAACTAGTCAAATCCATCACAAAGAGTCCCACATCAACCACAATGACTTTGGGACTTCTGAAACTGTAGTTGAAGTGGCTATCAGCATATCGATTACTTCCCGGCATCAGGTTAACCATCAAGCTAATGCTCGCCCCATCGATAGGTCCTCATATCTCACTTGGCGCTTGCTCTCATAGGGCCATTATTAAAGCATCTCATCACATGAAGCATGCGTGTCCCAATCTATCATCAGGAACTTATCAGCCTGCTAGTGTATGAAACTCAAGAAGGCAACATGCATTGTCATGCTTCTGGGTCACCCGATTGTACCTGCACACATCATCCGTTGTGTCATGACATATCATACTCGGCAATCATGACATTAGTCTTCGATAACACGGTGTCACCTCGTTTCATGCTTCCAGTGTCACGACTATTGACTCGGTTCGAGACTCTCAACTCGTTCTCTCTCCAGGAGAAGTGTGGAGTACTAAAGACCATCTTGCATGCAACCGAGGCTTACAATCTCCCACTCAATCCTTATTTGCACTATTGAGCCCTTGGGCCCTCGTTGGAGAGTGTCACTTAGCTTTTGGCCTCATGAAGATTTTCAGCCGCCCTCGTGATATCCTGAGAGTCTGTTCCCTAACACAAGGTATCTCACTTAGATGATGTGTAGTGCCTTAATGTACTACGACACTCCCAAGGGTGGTGGAGAGCTTGCACATCATTTTCTCACATAGAAGATATTAGGCATTTATAGGATTTTTAAGAGTGTACACTGGATTGCCTCAACATTCACCATGGGGTGTCAAATTTTTTTGCAACATCAAAAATCCATATAAATTGACCATAGTTCATAAGAAAAATTCAAGAATGTGGGAAAAATTATCGGAAAATTAGGCAGGTCAAAATTTGACATTATGCACTAGGTTGTCCTTTTACCTGAATTCAAATTTGACGTAGAAATGTTATTTTGGGTACAGCACATTGCAGACATTTCTGGTAACAAGCACTTAGTCCTGCCGGTCCCTGCCTTCAATGTCATAAATGGTGGATCGCATGCAGGAAACAAACTTGCAATGCAGGTAAGCATTTTTGTTTTATTGTTATTATTATTATTTTCTGTTGCATATTGTGTAACTCTTAATTTTGTTCCATTTTTGCCTACAGGAATTTATGATCCTTCCCCTTGGAGCTTCCTCATTTAAAGAGGCCATGAAGATGGGTGCTGAAGTGTACCACGTATTGAAGGTAATCACAGGTTCATATCCCTCTAGATGATCTTTTTCATCTGGTTATTGTGTAAGAAATCTTAATGAAAGTAATATCTTGCCCTATGCGTCCAAGCATAAAAGATAAGATGAGAAAATAATATTTAAGATAATTCAAATACATAAAATATGGGTTGAAAGAAGTACCTATGAAAAGATATGAAAAGATGTGAGTTAATTACGATTGGAAAAAAGAAATAAATAAATAAACCTAGGAAAACATAGAAGAATGTGATAAAAAATTTAAAATTTCTTATAGTATCAAAAGATATTTCATCAATTGAGTGGGATAATTAAATAGATCTATATAGTCTATCTCACTTAATGAGACATAAGGCTTTGTTACAGGTGTCCAATTACTCTATTGGCTATAAAAGTTAGGGAAAAGACTCCAGTGAGAAAAGTTGGTTGTCGTTGGAGGAAAAAAAATAAAGAGATAAATCTAGGAAAACTTGGAGTAATATGGGGTAAAAAAAATTAAAATTATTTGTACTTTCAAAGGATATTTCATAAATAAAGTGGAATGGCAAAAGCTGATTTATATAACCAACCCATCTAATGGGACATGAAATTGTATTGTTGTTGTAATTGTCCAACTGTCCGACAATTCTCTATTGCCTATGAAAGCTAAGAAAAGGAGTGGTCTTTTCTAAGTGTAGAATTCTCTTATTTGTGCCATTGGTTGATGACTCTTTGGTTTACTAGTCTATGGCATTGATGTAAATATAAGTTGATATTTACAGTTGATGTGTATTGCTATCGGGCCCCCCATATTGAACAATATCATGATATTTCAATTGATATGTTCGATATTTGGCGCATATATCATCCGAATGTGTTGATTTATAGAAAATTTTTCTTCCAATATATTTAATACCAATACCTATTGTCTGATATGGATACAGTTGCGGCTGATACCGATATTTCATCCATATGGTGATTTAATATCAGTATGGTTTGAGTAACCCATCAGATTGCTAGATGGCCATTGGTGCTTCTTGGTATTTATACCAGTGAGCCTCTTTATCTTTAATGTATGATGTCCATGGCTTGGACTGGCTGCCAAATAATGTTGCATGTTAAGGCTCCATGTCTGTGCAGCAATTATGTTTCTTCTGTCTCTTTTAGCGTGAATCTAGGTTTCATTTTGTAATTTATACCAGTGTTGTTAAGGGCATTCCAGGTGCCTGCCAAGGTGCTTAGGCAAGGCAAGGCACGGGCTCCTAGACGATGTCCGGCAAGGAGAAATGGCAAGACGCTCACCTAGGTGAGCGCTTGAGACAAGGCACCCGAGCACTCAGGTGCCTGCTTTTGGACAAATTTTGTTAATTTTCCTAAAATATCTCTAGCTTTTAAAAAATTTATAATTTTGTATTTCCTTCCAGTGTATTTGCTCTTTAATCACTACAATCTGTACAACACAACCTCCATCCTATCTCTGTTTCTGTTGTTTCATTCGCACAACCCAAAATCATCTTTTTATCATGTTTGCTACTTGCTGAGGTCACAGACAACAAATATTGAGCAAAGGCAAAGGATTTGAGTTTTAGAGCAATAAGAATAGAGGAGGAAGATGCTGATTCTGAATAAATAGAAGAGGAGATTGATGACTATAATATTCCGTTGGATTTGATGAGTGCTTATTTAATGATGATAATGGTAATGATGATTATATGTTGGAATTTGATGATGATTAAAATTAAATCATTTTAGGATTATTCATGTGCTAGAAGATGTATAGTGGCGCAATACTTATTTACATAAGTACAACTCTTGATACTGAAGATGAGTGAAGCTATCAGCCTATTGATACTGAAGACAAAGATACACATTGTAGATTACTAATTTTATTGATTGTTTTACGTGCATATTTATTGTTGATTTCAATTGTTTGAGCCTAGATTAATGTTTTTCAATATGGCTTGTAAGTATATATTTATATTTCAATTAGTGTCTTATTTGTATTGGGGAGCACCTTAGTTTGCCTCGTGCATTTGACAACACTGATCTGTACTCGCTCTTGTTTTCCTAATTCTGTTTGAGAGTTTACTTTATTTGTTAATTAGAGAATTAATACCTAGATTTTCTTATTTTCTAGGGTGTGATTAAGAAGAAATATGGTCAAGATGCAACAAATGTTGGTGATGAAGGTGGCTTTGCTCCTAATATACAGGTCATTAATGGCTCATGAACACTCATGGTAATATGGCACTTATTCATGTTGTCAAATTTGTTCTGTTGTTATTCACCTTTTCTTTTTTGACAATCTCAGGAGAACAAGGAGGGCCTTGAGTTGCTCAAGACAGCCATTGATAAAGCTGGTTACACAGGCAAGGTTAGTTTCTCGTATCACCAATCCATAGATGTAAATATTGTCCGACATGTATAGGTATCAACCCCTTGAGATCTCGATTTGTTGTTGTATTGCTGATTTATCAAGATCATGGGTGAAAATACCTGTATCGGTATTGCTCGTGACCGTATCGTTATCAGACAATACGTAACGGTATTTGATATATTGAAAAAAGAAATTTTAAAAACCATAAGTTGATAGGACTGTATCGCATGATATATTGCCAATATTGCAACATATTGCGATATTGATATAGTATCCGGGGTCCGTTACTAATACATATCGGCGGATGTTTTTATCCATGATTGTGATATATTCGTTGATGTTCAAAATATTGGTTGATATGGCTCCGTTGGCTTATAATTTTTAAAATTTTTTTTTCAATATATTTGATACTGATACGTATTGTCTGATACTGATACCATTTTATATTTTATGTGATGACACCATAATTATTATACTCAGGTTGTTATTGGAATGGATGTGGCTGCATCAGAGTTTTATAAAGAAGACAAAACCTATGACTTGAACTTCAAGGAAGAGGTAAGTTTCAGTTATCTGGCATAATTTAGAATGGGTTACATACTTAGCCTGAATCAGTGATGCTGTTATAATATAAAGGCCCAACCATAAGCGCATTCATGTCTGAGCTTTACCTTGAGAATATTTGGTTTGTGGAGAAATATATGTGATCAATATTTGAGGGTGTGTCTTGATGTAATGGTATACCTGTTCTACTATGACTTTTGGGAACCACCTCTCTGTAATGTCAGTGCTAAGACTACATATAATTAATCCTTCCCATAATGCAAGATGTGAGAGTCTCGTGTATTGGGCATTCTTTATGGCTTCCTTTCAACGTATTAGACATCTTTTTATCCAATAAATGATCAACTCCTTTGAAAACATCAGTTTCAAAAGAAGCATTTGTTGCTTTCTGCCATACATTTGCCCATTTGAATTTGAATGTGAAAAAATGAAGCCCTTTGTATATAAAACTTAATCCATTTGAGCATATAATTGTAGTGAGATGATTTTTCATGGCATCAAATATAAAGGGAGTGATGTTATGGTATTTCCCGCATGAGGCTTCCATATCCATTAACAGCTAAGATTGGAAGTTAGGTGGATAAATTATTGGAATTATATCAATTGATTTAAATGGCTATTTAATATTCATCATTTATCCAGCCATAACTAAAGTAATTTAAATAGTTATTTAATTTTTATTATTTATCCACCAAACTTTTAGTTATGGCTGTTGGGTAGATACGAGATTCTTTCCATTGGAAGAACTATAATAACACTCATAAAATGGAGGCAGCCTTAGTAAGGAGCAATGCTTTATTGGATGAACAAGAATTATTAGATCTATTAATATGCAATTTGTTTTATTTTATAGAATCCAAAAATATCACTAATCAAAGAGGTAAAAAAAAATCTTGTAACACGTCTTGATGATAAAGAAATCTGAAAACATTCAATTTATAGCCAGAAGTACATGTACTATTATAAATAATGCAGTTATCAGTTCTTCAAACCGAGGTTTTCTTTAATGGAATTGAAGCCATAAGTATGTGAGCAAACCACATGCCTAACACACAATCATTGTGTACAACAGATCTGATTCTTAATTATAATTTCTTATGTTAAATAACATTTCTCTACATAATATATACTAGATTGTGCGAAACGAATAGCTAACCAGTAACTGTGATGCAAATCTCGGAGGGTGTTTGGAAGTACACACCTCTACCCCGACATGTCACGGACACATATCCTCCAACACAGGTCAAACACTCTTCTAGATGTGTCAGAATATGTTACATTTGTGTTAGTTTGGACACACCAGGGACAGTTCAATATTTTAAGGAGTATAGATGAAAATATCGGTCAATATTATTAATATCGACTGTTCTGTATTGGTATTGACCCCCGGTAACGTTTTCTAATACTGTGACAATGTTGCATTATATTATTGTATCATCGATATGTTGCGGTATATCGGTTGACATTTAAAATATCGGCTGATGCACTAAATATTCAGCTGATATATTGACTGATGTACTTGATATTCGGCTATTATAACCTATTATCTTACGATTTTTAAAATTTTTTCATCTAATATATTCGATACTGATATGTACTGTCCGGTATTACTGATACCAATATTGATCTTTTTATCCATGGTCCTAATTTTATTGTTGAATTGTCTTTTGACTTTTTTTTTTGGCCCTAGCTTTCATGTACTCTGTCTTACTGGAATTGGGACTCTAAGCCCTTCTTATGCCCTAGCTATCTTTTGAACTATTGTAGGGCGTTTGGTTGATCAGTTTCCTCCTCTTTAGTTTTTAATATGTTGTTAACAATTAAAAACCTTGATTATGTGTTTGATTTAGGCTTCCGTCTTTGTTTCTCTTTTTGTGACCAATAATTAGCTTTTTTTTCCCTATATGCCTCCGCCTTTCCTTCTGTGGTAAATTAGGAGTTTTGGGGTTTTTTGCTTTATATTTAGAAATATCAGGGCCATTTAAAATTGCCAAGGATTCATTGCTAGGTTTGTATAGACTAATCTCTGATCAAATTATATTTTGATATCTATAAAGAAGCTATGAAGCTTAGTTAATGTTAGGGATGACCAAAAAAATTTAAATTGCCAAACAAAGCCAAATCAAACCACCAACGATGGTTTGGCATATGAGCGGTTTGGTTGAGGTTTAAGTGCATAATCCGAATTAAATCAAACCATGCACTTATATACACTCATATAATAAAATATATATACTATTGTAAATAAAAACATTTGTTAAACTTATTTTTATTGTATTTCTGAATTAACTNCATTAATTGATGAATAATTTTTCACTTGAAGAATCATTTTATATTTCTTTGTTATATATTTTTACTATATTTGTCATATTATTTTGGATCACGTTTGATATATCACTATTACTATGTTGATATTATTGCTTGTTTACTTTTTTTTTTTAAATTAAGCAAATAATTTTTTAGACAAATGTGTTTAATACCACAAATTGACTTGGGTGGTTTGTCTCAACTGATGCTTTGGTTTGGTTTGTTAAAATTCCAAACCATAGTATGCGGTTTGGTTGCTGGTTAACATCTAATATGTATTAAATCAAACCTTGCTTATCCCAAGTTAATGTGTCCTAATTATTTCATAACCTAATATTTAGAGAAGAAAAATATTGAGGGGATACCCTGTAGCCACATTTGGGATGCCCCCCGATGATGTGGTGCAATCCATTTATTTATTTCTGGGTGATTCTCATTAGTGTAGATGAATGAATGCACACCATGTCATCAAGAGTCTCCCGAGGGTTCCAAAGGGCATCCCCATTATACTATTCTCCAGAAAAATAAGGTGCAATCGTGTTAATATTGAGATATATTTGTATCCCATATCAGTGTCCAGTTTGTCAAACAGTTGGCTGAAACAGATATGATTATTGAATTGAAGAACATGATGGGCCTACTAGTCTTCCTTCTTTTATTATTTTTGTTTCTGAATTCTTTTTGAGTTTTTATTATGTTCGCTTGGTATAATAAAAATTCCCTAATCAATTCAAAAAGTCTGATCTCTGTAGAAATGTTTCTGTATGCTGGTCAATTCAAAAAGAGATGAGGCTTGATCTATCCTTCCTCATCAAACTAGATATCACGGCAGATGATGCTTTCATGATGTTGTTCTTGTCTATGTTCAAGGGGCAGAATGGTAGCTGTGATAAAAATAAAAGTAGCCAATAATTGATCCCGATGATCTCAATCCTGACCTGAGATGTGTCCAAACTAGATGAAAAGTCAGAAAACAGTTCGGGTTTGAATAGAAAATTTGTTAACAATGCAAAGACATTCGTCATATATTATTGAGATAATAAGTTGATTTTAGACCATATATGCGAGTATCAGCCGATGTTGATATGTACAGGTATCGAGCCTTCCAATTACTTATATTTTCTAATACTATAATAATATCCCGATAGATTAATCTTTGATATATTATGATATATCGTCTAATATTTAAAAGATTAGCCAATATGCCTAATATTTGATTGATATATCAGTTGATATGGTTTATTAGCTTTTGATTCTCAAAATTTTTTTTCTTTTTGATATATCTAATACCCATAGTATATGCCAATATGCTCGGCACTAATATGATTGCGACCAATAAAATGCTTGTATCGATACCGATATTTTCATCCGTACTGTAGACTATCCCTAAAATGTTTCTGCAAATAAACTTTCCTAAACTGACTGAATACAATTTTCCCTAAATAGGAAAAGAGGTTTCACTAGTTTGACTAGGAAAACAAAATAGAAAGTGACCTTGACCTGGGAAAGGGGGCCAAAACTGATGGAAAACGGCCATTTTTAAGAATCACAATTAGGGCACAATCGAGTTTACTTGATTTCCTCTTAGAATCTCGTCTCGAGACCTTTTTACTTACAAACTATAGCTCCCATCACTCATTCTGGATCAAAATTCATGAATTTTAAAGTTTGGTGTTCAATTTTGATCAATTTTCTGCTTTTTTATTTTGTTCTACTGTCTCCGCGTGTTACAGTGCAGCCTGTTCTACATTAGTTTGGTAATCCAATTTACTATGTCCGTGTGTTGTACTCATTCCTGCAGAACAATGATGGTTCACAAAAGATATCGGGTGATGCGCTTATTGATCTCTACAAGTCATTTGTATCCGAGTACCCGATAGTGTCAATTGAAGATCCGTTTGACCAAGATGACTGGGAGCACTACACCAAACTAACTGCAGAAATTGGAGATCAAGTTCAAATCGTCGGAGATGATCTCCTTGTCACTAATCCAAAGGTTAGCCTGGATATTTTTCCTTGGTTGCTATAATCTTGTCTCATGTTGGTGGATACTCACGGACTTAAATGCTTATTGCAAAATGCAAAAAAAATTCCTTTTTGTCTAACCAAATTATCTAGCTTTATTTTCTTTTCAAAATTAAACTTTATATTCATCTAAGTTTATAAGTTTAATATAAAATATAAAATATGTATTTTCTACCGTAATTTTAAGGCGTAAATTTTATTTTAAATCTAATTTTATAAAATGAAGGTTGAGAAACATTATATATGAATTTTTTAGCTTTTGGAAATTTTATTCCAAATAGATTAATATAAATTCAAATTGAAAAAAAAAAATAAAGTTGGATGATTTTTGGACCTCAACTTCAAACACTGCTCAACCCTAAGTTCTTAATGAGATTATCATTGAAAAAATCTTTGTGACATTAAGCATCTATATTAGAGGTTGCAATATAAGACAGGATAGGGATATGACACAAAATGAGCGGGTTTGGCTTTGTATTAAACGCGATCATGCTATTAACTGGTCGACACGCTTATAATACGAAAGAATTGTCATGTCTCGTGTTGACACATTAAATAACATTATATGGCATGATTAAATAAACACGTCCATTAACATAATTATAAACTAATATTGCTAAAACTTATTCATCCATCTGAATTTCATTTAATAAACGTGTAAGAGCCAAGACTTAAAAGCTTGTGTTGAATTTTATTAGCTTGTTAATTACGAATATGACTTATTAAGTAGGTTATACGTGTCACATCATATTATTCACTTATTCATTCATTTATTTCGTGCTGGCATTAATATTCTCCTCTCCACATGACATGAATGCGGCACAACACGAGTAGGACATGTGAGCACCAATTGACACCCTTATTTGAATCCCAAGACTTGAATCCTCAAAAGAGAATAAAAACGAAAGAAAAAGAAATATATAGAAATATCTAAATAGAAATGATATCAATTTTGTAAATCGAAAATGTAAATAATATGAAATCTAAGTAAAGTATAAGAAAAACTTGTGTTGGATTGGCACTACATACAAAAATATAGATAGAATAGGAGTCGGAAAAAATCGTGTTTATGATTTATTCAATAAAAAAATATCAATAAATCTCTCTTGAATAAGCAAGCTTTATTCTTTTTTTTTAGTTGTTAGTAGAGTTACAAGGAAAAATGAATGCAAATATTTGACCAGTGGGAAGTAATCCATATAACATGGAACTCGACACAAGAATCTGTTTTTTTTTTTTTTATATCAAGTCATCGAAACACAATTTATCTGCCTTCAGCCAACAAAGTTAACTGTGGTTATGCACGCACAAAAAAGATGGGAATAGAGTACCTTTTATGCCATTAATTTCCATCAAAGAGAGAGTCACAATTGAGGAAATAACTTGTGTAATCATAACTGGTATAATTATAATGATTAACCATGTCTTTTATTCATCTTAATAAATGAATATTTCTTATGTTACTTGGGACATTTCTAACTTGAATCTTCTTTCTCTGTTTATTCTCACAGCGAGTTGAAAAGGCTATTAAATCAAAAGCCTGCAATGCCCTTCTTCTTAAGGTATGATTATGTGCTCCCTTAATTTTCCTAGAGCTTCATGTACACGAAGCTTGACATACCGTCATTATTTATGTATGTACGTTTCTTTAATGAGAATATTTTTATGAATGAGTGGAGTCACATTACAAATGATGTAAGAAATGATGCTATTTCTTAACATTTAGAAAGTATTCCAATAAAAGATAATATAAGGGAATGATATTTAAGTTGGATCAGTTATTTAAAACCTAAATCAAATGAACTTAGGTCATATCTAAGATTGTGGTTGGAGGAAATAAAGGAATTGATAGATCTATGTTGATATCTAAAATATCTGTCGATATATATCCCCATGTAAATATTTTTCGATATTGCAATAAAATTGTAATATGCCTTTGTATTGGTTATGTATTGTTATATATCAGCTAATATACGTAAAAAAGGATTTTTCGTCTGATACCTTCGATATTAATATGTATCACTCAGTACAACCGCGACCGATAAACCTAAAATTATTTGGATATAAGATAATTTAAAATTACTTCTGTGCTCGAAGGATATAACACTAAATCAAGTGGAACGGTAAAAAAATAGACATATAATCGAATTTACTTAGTGAGTTCATAAGATTTTATTATTGTCATTGTCTATTTATACTTGTCTTTTTGGGGCAAGGTTAATCAAATTGGATCTGTGACTGAAAGCATTGAGGCTGTGAAGATGTCCAAACACGCGGGATGGGGAGTAATGGCCAGCCACCGCAGGTCTGTAAATAAATTCTGAGACGTACGCATGCTTAATGAAATGACGTAGTTTTATTTGTAAGTTCTGATTCAGATTTGTTCCTGGGTTTCAGCGGTGAGACTGAAGACACCTTCATTGCCGATCTTTCTGTGGGTTTGGCAACGGTATTTTTCTCTTCTCTTGGATGTTTTAATCTTAGTCTTTTGTATCATCGAAATAAATCTCGACCGTTCGTGGGTCCATTAATATGAACGGATAGATATCATCTGGATATATAGGTAATAGTTGTGATTATATTTTATAGGTAATAATGGTAAAGATTAACACAATGTTTCAGTATGTTGTAATATTAATTTTTCATATCGTACCTGTTGACGTATTTTCTACTTGGACTATTGCTTTGGACCAGGGTCAGATCAAGACCGGAGCTCCATGCAGGTCTGAGCGTCTTGCAAAATATAACCAGGTTTGTCGTCAAACTTGCCATTATCATTTCGTAATTGGTGTTTTTACTGTCTGTTTGGTTATTGTAATGCAATAAGATAAAAATAAAATAAGTATTATCATGAATAAAATGAGAACAAATATTATGTTATTTAGTCTATTAGGTGGAAATGCCACCACAATGTGCGAAGTAAGGGCGTGGGATGTCGGCAGAGTACAAGGCAGGGGTTGCTGGTGGCGGCCGATGCCTCTGGGTGTCCAGTGGTGTGGCGGCGGTAGATTTGATTAAAATAAAGCCGTTCGACCAATCTAAAATTTTGTTAGATTTGGTCAAGATATATTTGTATGGAGGGGTATGATCAAAAAATTATGCCCAGATAAGTTTTTGAGGCGGGCATGGTGTCTGATGAAAATGAGCGGTTAGGTCCAGATTAGGGATTGTTTTATAAAAAATATTTTTTATTTTAAATGAAAACAAAATTTAAAAAAAAAAAAACGTTTCTGTATATTATTTTTTTTCATAATTAAGAACTTTTGTGAGGATTTTTATTTAAATATATATTCGGGCAATATTTTAATTTAAATGCTATAAATTTTGAAATATTTTACTTTTTAGGTATTCTGTTACTTATCTGAATTTTTAAATAGGAATTATTTAAAAATACAACATATCCATAGACCAAGCTGATTTGGATCATGGGCTGGCCCAGTTGTGTTTTAGCTCGGTGATTGGGCCAAATTGGTTAGCCCGACTTAGCAGTTATAAATTTTCATATAAACTTGATCTAAGTCAGTCGAGAACCTTGTTTGATCCAGTCTAGGCATTAAGCTAGGGGCGGGTGGGACTGATAGTTGATACCTGCATCCAACTATAAATAAACCCACTCTTAAATCTAGATAGTTAATTCTCAGTTTTCTAGTCACAAATATTCTCGGGTAATATTTATTTCAAATTGCTATTTTGTAACCAAACGAGATAACGAGAGTATAATGGGAATAAATGTCATCGGAGATATTCATCTCAACCTATTTCCTCCTTACCAAACATGCTCGTAATTTTTAGCCTATGCCTTTTGTGGATTAAAATGGCGGCACTAGTTACATCTGTATATAGTTATGTGTATCGATATCAGATATATCAAATGAAAAATACCACATATATCAGGTGTATGAACTGGTATTTTAAATACTTTGTCTATATATCACCAAATATGCTCGTAATTTTTAGTTTATGCCTTTTGTGGAGCACTAGTTACATCTGTATATAGTTATATGTATCGATATCAGATATATCAAATGAAAAATACCACATATAGTTATATGTATCGATATCAGATATATCAAATGAAAAATACCACATATATCAGGTGTATGAACTGGTATTTTAAATACTTTGTCTATATATCATCAAATATGCTTGTAATTTTTAGTTTATGCCTTTTGTGGATTAAAATGTCAGTACTAGTTACATCTGTATAAAGCTTTATGTATCAATATCAAATATATCAGATGTATCAAATGAAAAATATGATATATATCAGGTATATCGATTGATATTTTAAATACCTTGTCTATATATTACCAAACATGCTCGTAATTTTTAGCCTATGCCTTTTGTGGATTAAAATGTCAGCACTAGTTTCATCTGTATATAGTTATGTGTATCAATATCAGATATATCAAATGAAAAATGCCACATATATCGTAATTTTTAGCCTATGCCTTTTGTGGATTAAAATGTCAGTACTAGTTACATCTGTATAAAGCTTTATGTATCAATATCAGATATATCAGATGTATCAAATGAAAAATACCATATATATCAGGTTTATCAATTGATATTTTAAATGCGTCGTCTATATATTACCAAACATGCTCGCAATTTTTAGCCTATGCCTTTTGTGGATTAAAATGTCAGTACTAGTTACATCCGTGTAAAGCGATATATGTATAGATATCAGATGTATTAGATGTATCAAATAAAAAATATCACATATATCAGGTATATCAACTGATATTCTAAATACTTCGTCTATATGTATCAATAGAGTTTTTAACGTTGTTTCAGTACGAAGGTTCCCATATCCACTTAATACCAATTTAATTTAATTGATATAATGTTTATTATTTGTTCATCCTTCTGATCTTGATTATTAGAAAGATATTGATTATTAGGAAGAAGGCAAATTTTCGATTGATATTTTGTTTCATATCATCTTATAATTGACGTCGTTAATGGTGCAGCTCCTGCGAATCGAGGAAGAGCTCGGAGATGGCGCCGTCTATGCCGGAAAAAACTTCCGGCAGCCCGTCGAGCCTTACTAAGGAGGTGGTGTGCTTCGCTAAGGGACTTAGCTACCCCGGTTTTCCCCTCGGTTAATAATAATGAGCCCCTTGCTAGGACATGAAGATGGTGTTTTCAAAAATAATGTTCCGTCGGTGGCGTGGACACTATACTTACCGTGAGGTTTTTTTTTGAAGGAATGAGTGCTTTTGAATTTGCATATCGTTAAAGTATAAGAATAACACTATATATATATATATATATGGATTCGGGGGTGTCTAGCGCCCCCAGCGCTGGATGCCATCTATCTGTAGGATACTATCAACCATAGTTGGTCTTTGTTGAAATATGGAAAACCATTCCTTTCCATATTTCAACAAAGACCAACTATGGTTGATAGTATCCTACAGACACCGAAAACAAGTGATTTTCTGTTTTGAGACTTTTCTTTTCTCTTTGATATAATTAGCTCATTCATCATAAATTTAAAGTTACACAAAACCCTAAATTCGCAATTTAATAGCAGAATTATTCATCATGATCTCATATATGCAAAGGTACAAGCCACCTTATCTATAGAAAATCCCAAGTCTATCCTTGACTGACACATAGGCCAAAACCTTGCGCACTTTCCACCTATTTGTAGCTGCCTATACTGATAAATTTCCACCATATCAGCGCAAAAAAAAAAAAAAAACATATATATTCCCCTCTTTGGAAGATTGGAATCCTCATTAACTTATTTGAGCAAATTCTACAAATGTGACAATGGCCTTCAACAAGGATGATTACATATCTTAGGGAGGCTTAGATCCTTCTACATGAGGCATACTCATTATTATTATTATTGCTTGCAATTATGTCAGTTACAGTTAATATGGAAAAAATTGATGCTGGCAAGTTGATGATCAGGATCAGGAACGTTGTGCATTTCAGGTGTACTTCCTTCATAAGATGTTGATTAAGTGAGGATGTGAAAGAACTAAGAGATTTATTCAGAAGTGATTGAGAAAGGAGAAATTGTTGGTAGATCAAGAGGAAGAAGCACATAGCTGAAAACCTTGCCATTTTCTAGCAGATATTGGGGCAGGCCAGAAATACAGAAGAATTAGGGATTAAGATGCAAAAACATACAGAAACAAGATAGTGTTTTTTGAAAACATGATTTCCAACCATGAGGATGTTAATCTCATCTTGACAATACTCAAGGCATTGCTGAACTGTCACTATGTTACAGAATCTTAATCTTGAGGTTGAGAAAAATGACAAGAAAGTGAAGAGGGAGGGGGGGGGGGGTGCAAGAGACTAGGAATGGGTGTGGCTCCTCAGCTGATCATAGACACCTTTTAGCACAGAACCATTGGAATTCAGTTGTCCAACCTCACATGATTTGATGCTAGATCCTGTGGTTTTGGCTAGTGGGAACCTATGAACAAGCTTAAAGAATGCAATGGGTGGGAAGCAGAGATTGCATATGCTCAGCAACATTAAAAACGACTTTACCCTCCTCATCCAAAATAAAGTAGTTCTAGACTCAGTGTAATGCTCTGCTCATAGAATGCTCTACGACCAACAAGGAGCATCCAAGAATAACCTATCAGCAGCATCTTCCACAGGGCTGTGATTGATGCAAATAGAGGCACAGTTACGTTTCACATCAAGAATTTATCATATGGGAAAAATTTTTCGGTAGCAGAGCTATGTTTATTAGCTGAAATAGGCAAGGAATGTTGCACAACTATTGCAGACGCTGCATTGATCCCCATCCTTCTCAAGTTACTTGTATCAGAAGACCACACTGAGGAACAAAATGATGTAATTGCAACATTCAACTTATCAATATGTTGCTGGTCAATATCACACTGGAGGAATAAAAATGTTTGGAGTCGGTTCTTTTAGTCATCAGATATGGCATACAGGTAATACAAGGGAAATGTAATTGCAGCACTTTGTACCTTCTCAAAAGCCAGGGATTCCAACCAGAAACTTACAGGAAAGCGAAGGCAGTTTATGATGCTGATAGAGTTACTAAAAGGAAAGTATTCCAAGGGGGAGATGAATGTTGTACATGCATTCAGAAACCTATCGAAACTTCAGTATGTCTGCAGAGAGATGAAAGAGCCAGGGACAGCATGTCTGCAGAGAGACGAAAGAGGCAGGGACAGCAAGAGGTCTTGGGAATTAGTAACAGGAGGGTGGCGTGATGAGGAAAATACCATATTATTCAATTTAGTAATACAGTGAGCAGGAGCTGCCTCAATCAGGAAGGGGACAAGATCACCTTTAGATTGGCACCATATAAAGATCTAAATGGTTATAAAAAAGGTGTGGATAGAATAAAATAAAATTAGGAAAGCATCGTGTTTATGATTTATTCAATAAAAAAATATCAATAAATCTCTCTTGAATAAGCAAGCTTTATTCTTTTTTTTTAGTTGTTAGTAGAGTTACAAGGAAAACCGTCCAATTGAAGATAATGTCCGAATTTTCTGGTTCTAGATCCAACTAATTCATTTATTGAATGATTCAAGATACAATTTATTGATTTATTCACTTGATCTTTTTTCTATCCATCTTATAAAAAAAAAAATGGATTTTTTTTGTACGAGATTTTAGAAAACTATACAAAATAGGTATGACTAGAGCAAGAGAAAGGGGGAATAATAAATAAAAGATTATACCAAACTATATATGAGTGACCCTCATTCTATTTCTTTTTTTTTATTATTATTTTTTTAATCGAATTTTGTTTGATTAAAGGGAAGTTCCTTAAAAACCTCCGCCTTCTTTAAAATATCATAAACAGTTCCTGTAGGTTGAGCACCCTTTTCAAGAAAATATAGAATAGCAGGAACATTTAAATAAGTTTGATTCTGTATCGGATCATAAAAACCCACTTTCCGAAGATCTCTTCCTTCTCTTCGATATCGAACATCAATTGCAACAATTCGATAGACGGCTCATTGGGATAGATTAGATGAACAATACCCCCTAGAAACGTATCGGAAGTTTTATCCTCGTACGGCTCGAGAAAAATGATTCGAAGTTATGTATATAGAATAGACTGGATGAACAATACCCCCCTAGAAACGTATCGGAAGTTTTATCCTCGTACGGCTCGAGAAAAATGATTCGAAGTTATGTATATAGAATAGACTGGCAAATAGGTCCATAAAATCATCAAATCAATTAGACTAGGAATTAAGTCCTTTTTTCGTCCTCTTTCCTGAAAAAAACCATTTGTACTCATAACTCAAGTTGAATAACTCTCAAATACCTCAAAAGAAAATCCTTTGGCATTTCATTTATTGAGTGGTCTCTAATTCTCTTTTGTTTGTCTCATTTAGAATCTATTTGAATTCTTCATTCTGATCCTGTTCTTGAGACAACTTAAAGGGTGTTTCCTTGTTCCGGAATTATTTATCTTTGCTTTGAATCATTGGGTTTAGACATTACTTCGTTGATATTTAATCCTTTCAAAATGGCAGCAACATACCTTTTTTTCTTTCTATCAAAGAATCATACGAACGGTTTATTCCCGCACGATATACTTTTTATTGAAAAGGTTCTTTGACTTCCAACAAAATTTCCTTTTGGATTTGAATGAAAACTTGTTCGAATTGGATCCTTTCTATTTCTTTTTCAAAGATATACTTACGAAGTTGTTCCAACTTATTGATTGATACTAACCCTAGATCCTTGCCCTTAAGAAATGAATCCATATTTTCTACTCGAGCTCCACTCCATCATGTACTATTTACATTACAACCCTCCAAAAAATGGGGGTTCTAGTGGAAGAGAACAAAGGATGTCGAGTCAAGAGCACCTTTTAATTGGGAGGATAGCAATAGCGATTTACTAACCACACATTGTCTAACCAAATCCAATTCTCTCTCGATACGTTCCTAAAAAAATCCGATTCGTGCGGATTCTTCCCCCAACTAACGAAGAGATCTTGTCGGAATTGCCACATATGAAATTGAGCACAACTTTGCAAAGAAATAGCCCACTTGTTTCTCGAGAAGAGATGGGAAACATGCTCAATATCATTTGATTGAATAGTTGACCCAGCCCCTTGTTGTTTGAAGAAACCCTCCACTTCAATTGGTATTTTTTCACAAAAAGCAGACATGAGATAACAAATCCAGTGTTTCACTAAGATTTCGAATAGCTGTCCCGAATTCAAGTTGATTATGTTTCGCCTCTTCCTCAGAGAAAGACGATCAAACAATTCCCAATCATGGTCCTTGCGGATCGGATCATCCATATACAAAGAAAAACTCTAGATATTTGATTTCTTTCTCTTTGAATGATATTTTAATTTCAGCGACAGTTTTATTAGATATCTTATGACTAGAATTCCTCTTTTTTCTGATCAAGTTCTTCCACCACTGCGAACCCCAATTAGATTCAGGCATGATATACTTTTT